>BQNB010045541.1:0-44215 GCA_026074375.1 Tanacetum coccineum
TTCGGTTTTAGGGATAAACAAAAGAACTGAAAGTCCCCTAATAAGAGTATTAGGGTTTCAGTTAGGGTTTAGGAAAAAAAAGAGAGCACCGAAAATCTTTAGTTGAATTTTAGGGATTTGTGTGTTGTGAATGAATGAAGAATTAGATGTAGGGGTTGGGTTTATATAGGCACAAGCCCAACCCCTATTCTTGTATAACAAGGAAACTTAGTTTTCTTTTTCCCCCTCTAAACCCATAACCGAACAAACACCCCCTTCTAGATCCCTTAGGGGATTCGGCCAACAATGGGCCCCCTTGGGTTCAGATTTTGTTCATTTTAGTCCCTCGGTTTATTATTTAATATATTGTTAAGCTAGTTAAACAATTAATGTAATTAACAACTATTTAAATAATTATATCGTGAAGTAAAACATACTCTAAGTGTTTAGCGCGTGTGCCCCCAATAGGCTCAAGTATTTCTAACGTAACTTGCGAAACTGACTAACATATTCCAACAGCTCCCACTTGGAAGTCGGAGTAGCATACTAAAGATATACTGATAATTGGCAATGTCTAGCAAACACACAAAATTACCATTAAATTAGAATTACTTGAGATAAAGTTTCAAAAACAATCTCAGCTTTAATGGTTGTCTATTACTTGCTTTTATCATCACCCCTTTGTTCAGATACCATTAAACCATGGATATAGATCCTAACTCATTCTATATAGTTTAACCATTTAGTTTCTCGTTATAGAAGTTAATTCAGATCTACCAAACGTAATCAAGAATCATCTTGAATTACAATTTGGGTGCGGCCACACAATCATCTGGTTAATTTTGGAGAGGCGCCATGGTATCATTCTGCAATTAAATAATTGGAAGAACAAATTCTTTATTGACTACAAGTGTTGTGGATGCTGCTTCACATCACTAAGGATCCAAAAGTGATATATACACATGCAGAACTTGTTTGTATCTCAAGTCTAAGGATGACTTATTTAACCATTTTTGATATCTTACTCATGACTAAGGATCCAAAAGTAAATATTCGAAGATTGGGGTGTCCAATATACATTCCTTGTGAATACACATGAGTTTGGCGGGAACAATCTATATATTCATATAATATAACCAACACTCAAATTTTCCTTATGTAACAATATTCCCATATTGTTAACCGACAATGGACATATTTAGAATGATAAATCATTCAAGGATTAAACATGCAAATATAGGATAACAATTAATATATGTATGGATGACAAATACCACGTATCTTTATTCATCAGAAAGTAAAAATTGTCTTACAATCCCAATTATCCAAATACTAAAACAGATATGCATGAAACTAATTAGCAAGTTAAAGCGTACCTCTCAGCAATTCGATCTTGAAAATAAATAAGTGATTAAAACAATCACCTCTACGGTTGCTCACACAATCACATCAACCGAATACGTTAAGTTTCTCTAGACTTAACTTCATGATGTAGTGTAATGAACGGGATAACAAATTGAATCTGTTGATTCAAACGAATACCAGAATCAATCTTCTAATTATCGTATGGAAAATGTGATAGTTACCTTGAATGGGGATTTGAAGTCAATAACATACCCCATCTCAGACAGTCCATCTTACTGTTTCTTATGTCAAAGTTATTCTCATTCTTTAATGTGTAATGCATAAAATGCTCTTAGCTCGAGCATGGATTTTGAATAATAGGTTGAAAATCACCATTTGTAATAACATGCCAAAGATCTAGATCTTTTGATTTAACATATGTCTCGAATCTATTTTTCCAATAAATAAAACTATCACTTTCAAAAAGTGGTGGTCTTTGCATAGATTTCCCTTCTAGATATTTGTCGGAATCCATAGATCGATCCAAGCTTTAAAATACAATATATTTTAAAGATCTTGAGTGACCTTGCTATGGTACCAATTGTAGGAAACTAGAAGGGGGGGTGAATAGTTATTGGTTAATTTACCGTTTTAAAAACTTTGCTTAGAAAATTGTTAGATTCGAGTTATATGTCAATCAATCAACAATATGAACCACAACTAAATATCTAATATAATGAACTAAGTAAGCAATAACAATAAAGAGATAGAGAAAGAAATGATCAAACCATGACACCAAGATTTATAGTGGTTCGGCAACGAAGCACCTCTTCGTTCCTACTCCACTCCCTGAGTACTCCACTCGAGATTTCACTATGTCAACAAGCTCCCTTTAGGCGGAGAAAACCATTTACACATCGCTTACTTTCTTTTCTGACACTAAGCTAGATGTCGAGTCCTGTAGGTCCAAAGTCTTGGATCTGTTTAGCCTTTTATAGGACAATAGCTAACTTGAATCAATCCAAATCAACTATATGAGAGACACTGACTAAGAATACTATGTGCTAATGCGGAATCTTAACACAAGTTCTAAGAAGAACACAATGTAAAACTTTGCTACTTGCTATTAATTTCTATTAGAATACTATTTCAATCTCATTCTAAACATTGTGCCGTAGGGTTCCTTTTATACACCAAAGAAACCCTAATGGGCTTTACAAACGTGTGAAAGGATAATGTATATCCTTTCCTAAGATATCTCCTAAGATATCTCTAAGATAACTATTATAACTATTCTGTTACATAAACAGACTTAACTAGATAAGACCAGTACTAACTATAGTACTGTCAGACTTAACTTAGTACTAGCAGACTTAACTCTGTCTACCAGACTTAACTCTATAACTACCAGACTTAAGTCTGTTTACAATAATTCCTAACAAGTCCTAATCTTAGCTATAACCAATCTAAGACTTCACTAAGTCTTTACACACTCACAAGATATATATACCCTTGGATTGACACGCAATCCAAATCACACCAATACACAATTTACACACAATCTAATTTACACAACAACACAAAATATATGTAATGAAGATTTGTGATCTTGAGGAGGAAGAGATAGATCACTTGATAACAATTCGTATATAGAAGAATACGATTGTTCTTCTCTTGCACTTGATTAGAGGAAGAAGAAGAAGAGAGGAAGAAAGAATTAATCACTTGAAAACAAGATCAAGATATGTGTTTTAGAAAGAAAGGAAGAAGAGAGAATAACATATCTGAAAACGTGGCAAGAGGTTATGTTTTTCAGATGGGGTGGCCCAGTATTTATAGGGACAAAAAAATGACCGTTGCTGGTGGCGGTCCCGGCGGTCCCTTATATATAAGGGGGCCGCCAGGCCTAAAAGGGGGCCGCCACTAGACTCCGCTCCCTTTTTTGTCCTTTTGTGGTGAAGGTTGTATCTGTTATAGAACCTTCTATTTTGGGGGGAAAATTTGAATTTCAAATTTTATGTTTTTAATAAAACATTTCTTTTAATGAATAAATATTTTGTTTTTATATTTTTATAAAAACACATTTGTAGAAATGTAAGGTTTAAGGAAAATATTTTCTTGATCACTAATCATGTTTAATGATTTGTTTATCCATACCTTAAGTGATTAATCTTAGAAATAGAATTTTATGATTAGTAATTTATAAACGTTTAATTTTATCGTAAACGTTTTCACATTTTGTTATTATCAAAACATTGAGAGGTCGAAAAATATAAATAACGTTTTTAGACATTATTTGTATTAACAATCTCCCCCTTTTTGATGATGACAAAACATAAACTCATTTAGTATAAAAATAGAAGTTTATAAATTATTAATGAGTTTAATTCTATTTCTCCCCCTTTTTGTCGAATCCAAAAAGGTTGATCGTCGAGTCGTAGTAGAGAGAAAGAAATCGACGATAAAAGACTCCCCCTTGATGTAAGCTCCCCCTTGTTCGGGGCACCAAGGGATCGATCTTACGATAATTTGTTTGCTACAAAACAAGGTTAGAAGTACAAGTGCAAGCAAATATGGCATGACAAATATCTTAAGAGTATAATCCACACATTTAAAAACTCATAAAGTAAAGTGCATTTAAATTCATAAAGAAATCATATATAGTCACAAGGACAATATATATGATGATACAAGCATGAGATAATCATAACTAAAACACAACATATTAAAGCATCTAATGAAAGTAAACTAGTAGATGATTCTTGACTTCATGAGGATGTGATACTCAAAAGGTAGGAAACGTTTATTAAAGCAAATTAATCACGTGGGAGTGATTAATTGAAGAGTGAGAATGATGAAGATGGTGACTCATTGTGGTGATGAACTTGTGATTGAGGTATGATACGGGTGACAAGGAATTGAATGAAATTAATTTCATTCCTTAATGAGTGGAAGTGGTTGGTGGTGTACCTACAACAATGACAAAAGCTAGCATGACATCCTACTTGAGCATGAGTAGGAGGTGGAACCAATGGGTGTGGTGAAGAAGGTGGTGTAGGGGTTTGAGAATCGATGAGTGTGGAGATTGTGTGGAGTTGATTAATAATTCGATCTCTTTGTGGGTAGTTCATAGGTGGTGAGATAGAGTGAGGAGTGTTAGTTGAAAGTGGTGGTGGTGAGTCATTTTGACAAGTAGGTGATGATTTTGGAAGAGATGTCTTACGTTTCCATACTTGACGAACCGACATCTTTGGTTTTCTTGAAAAGTTTGGGTTATGATTTGAGCAAGACATTTGGGTGAAAGAAGAAGAGAATATGAGAAGGATGATGATGATGAAGAAGATTGATGGTTTAAATAATGAAAAAGGTAAAAGGAAATGGCAAAGCATGGTGTTAGAGATGAAGATTGAAGAAATTGTGTGTTCAAAGAAGCAAATTTTGATTGTCCAGGTGGTAAAGTACGTCGCACTTTGGAGTAAGTGCGGCGTACTTCCTGTGATTTTTAAATTTTTTTATGTTTTTCCGGAAAAACCGGCGTACTTGGGAGTAAGTGCGCCGTACTTTTATAAATTTAAGTTTCAAAATTTTTAAAACGTTTTCTTTTTATTACTTTATAATTAATCTTAATAAACAATTTAAATACATCAGTTATCTTTTCATTAAATGTATATATAATCATATAACAATGATTGAGGTCATGAATTTTTTTTTATATTTCCATTAAATTTTCAATTTCACTTTTTAAATAAGCATAATCAGATAAGCAACATTGAGTAAATGAAATAAACACATAAGCACTTATAAATTTAAACAAGAAAGACATAAGGTAATATTTTTTTTGGTTTTTTGATTTTAAAATGCATATTACTTGAATACAAGAATTTAACAAATAAACACATAAGGAAAAAGATTCACATGTTTTCAGTGTTGATTTTACAGTTTGAAAAGGTTTTGGGTTTATTGACCTTACTCTACCACGATGTTTTGCATCTCGTAATTGCACTTGACGGTTTGATGATTGGTTTGGCGGGTTAAAATGGTTCAAGGTGAAGGTTAATGTTAGGTGGATTTTGAAAGACTTGAGGAACTTGATTGGTTAGGGAATTGACATAACGAATGGGGGAAGGAGTGCTTGCATGAGAGGTCCCTTCGTCATTCTCATCGTCATCATCATCGTTGAGATGAGATGAGGATGGTTGATCGAAGGCAGAAGATGAGGAAGTAGATTGTTGAGCAGTTTATACACACGTATAAAATAATATAATTATAGAGAAATTATGGAAATCCCAAGGATTCACTTGGACAATTCACTCACAAAGATAGAATAAATAGATCCGTATATAAAGCCGGCAAGTATGATCCCCGGGTCGTTTCCCCAATGACTCGTGGCAATGGAAAACCTTGTTTTAAGTTTAGATCCTATTAATAATAGAAGAATATTTTTGTTTAATTATACACTAAAATTAAAGGCACAATTAAATAACTAATTAACAAATAACTAATTACGAAGTAAATAAACTGCACATTTAAAAACAAATGCAATTAAAACTAAAATATTAATTAGAATTCCCTAAACTTTATTTAACTAAATTAATGCTAAAGAAATTTTAGGAAATTAAAAATATTTTTTTTAAAGCCTTTGTTGGTTTTTTTTTATGAATTAAAAAAAACTATTTAATCTAAATTAAATTCTAAAAATAGAAATTAAATTGAGAAAATTAAGAAAAATACTTTTTAATCTAGTTTAATTCAATACTTAAAATAAGAAACAAACATTTTTATATACTTTTTCTATTTAAAAGATTTAAAACTAGAAATAAGATTAAAATTGAAAAAAATTAAGACTAAAATATTTAAAAAGATAAAAATTACTTCTCAATAAAAATACCTAAGAAGTTTTAAAACTAAACTAATATTTTTGTGTTTTTTATCAAACTTTTTCTAATTTTTTTATGATTTAGATTTCGAATTAATAAAACTAAATTCGAATTAATTTTTTTAAAAATATTAAACTTAAGCTAAAAATTATGTAAAAATACTCTTATATAACAAAAAAGTGCAGAAACTCGTTTTTATAAAAAGCCCCAAATTTAAACAATTAAATAAAAACTAATTTAACTAATTAAATTTGAAAACCTAATTATTTAATTAATAAAAACTCTTTTATAAAACTCAAACTAAAAACACCCCAAACACATGGGTGGAAAGTGCCAAACCCGAAAGTAGAGGGTAGGCGGGGTAAAATTTAAAGTTTTATAAAAAACACAAAGATTGAACTAATGGCAGATATAGTCCTTTAACCTAGGGACTTAACTAGACTAAACTATTAAACTAACAAAGGACTAACTATGAAAATTAAAAGGACTAATTATGCAATTAACAAGGACTAACTGTGAAAAGTTTTAACTAACAGAAACTATGAAAAAGTGCAGAACAGGTCCCTGAAGCACCTAAAACTTAACAACCAGCATCATTTTTAATTTAAAACAGCTTATTAACTTTTTTTAAAAAGCTAAAACTTAACTCTCAGCTTATATAGAATAAGCTGAGTATGCTTATAAGGGCTGATAAGCTCAACAGCTTATTAACATACAACTTTTAACCTAAACTAATTTAAACAATTACCTCAAATCCACAAAATAAATTCAACTTATAAAACTATAAGCTGCTTTACTCAATTCAGCTTATCTAAACTGCTTATCAACTAGATTCAAAAGTCTAAATAAGAAAACAAAATTAAATAGACAAAAATAAAACTTATTGAAGCTTTAAAGAAAATAAAGAGTACCTTTGTTTCCAGCTTAACAGGTAACAATAATAAGCTGTTTGGAACTTATGGCTTATTCACATAAGCTCAATCTCAAACCACAAATCCTAATCTAACCTAACTGCTGACCCTCAGCTCTAAACCCCATGGATCTCAGCACCTTCCAACCTCCAATATAGACTCCAAGCTTACCTTATTTGAACAGAAATAACAAACATAATCACGAAATTTGACAGAATTGAAGACACAAATTTATATAAAAAAATAACTTTTATAAAACAGAAATAAAGTGGCTTACATTCGAATGAAATATCATGAAATTGAAATTACATATAAAGAAACTACTAACAACTAAAAAATAAACTATTACAAAAATTAACTAAAAATTCACTACTAAATTACTTCGAAGCTGGAATGATGGGGTATTTATACCCGAAACTTGAGCTCCCATCCTTCTTCTCGATCCTTCTTTTCTTCATCTTGACCCTCCATTTCTTCTCTCTCCTTGTAAGCCGTAGATGAGTGTAACCCGGATCGATGATGTGGCTTGGTGTGTTAGTTATGTGAGTGAAAACAATTACACACGTCACATCCACCAATCACGATGCTTCTTTAAGCCACGGTGGATTGGGTTAGGGAATGGGATGATAGTGATGGATGGGTTACGGGTTGTGAGAGGGTTATTAACCCTATGGTTAATTTGAGTGTGGGTGAGGGGTTAATAGACTAGGGTTCATGGTGTTCTTGGTGGATTCGGGTGTGTTCATGTGTGTGTGAGTGAGTTAATCTCATTTGGGGGAAATGGGTAAACAGTAACTGTTAAATGAGTTTATTAACTAACCGGGTTAGGTCGGGTTAGGGGTTCGGGTTATTGGGTTGGGGGCTTTGATATGATTGGACGAGAGATGGATCACGGGTAGTTTGACCCGGTCACTTGACCCGCGCCTTTTATAACTTTGAGGGAATTACATTTTCGACCCTTGTGTTTGGCCAGCATCTTCTTCTTAGTTATAAACAAATTTTGGGCAAATTGCATATTCAGCCCTTGTGTTTGGCAAGCCCCATTTCAAGATGTAAACAACTTCCATAAATTGCAAAGTCAACCCTTGAATTTATAAAACAAATGGAATTGGGTTTTGGTTGACTGTGGGTTAACTGCAGTTGACTGTAGAAGGCTGAGGCATGATCTCTCTGGCTTCGGCTTTGATTTCTTTAGCTTCTTGATCACTCATCCGTTTCATGAGTTTTCGTTTCTGACTGATTTCTTGTGATATTTACTATCCATACCTGCACACATAAAACTCTAGATACAAGCACATTTGTTTGCCATTATATCCGTTTTGGGGTTATTTTGGCCTTTTAAAAAGCATAATTAGATATGGTATTCTACACTTTCAAATTCCCCAAACTAAACGATTGATGTGTCCTCAACGCAATAATCCATTCTTATAACCAAATACAAAAATTCCCCAAACTTAAACCTTTGGAAAAGTAGCAAAGAGTTTTGTTTAAGAATCACAAGTATAAAACACCCGACTTCCTTTTTCTAAGATTTTCCTTTTCTCTTTTTATGCTTTTCTTGATTATTACTACCTAACTACACATTTATTTTGTTACAATAATGCCATGTTTTCATTACCACATGGCAAAATTTTAGATCATAAGAACAAAAAGCACAATTTACGTGTCAAAATATAACTTCATCATCCCCGATGTTTTCACTTTCCCATGCAAGCTTAAAAACAAGATCACCGTTACTTACAAAGTCATGACACGAACACTACCTCATAAACTACTAATTATGTACATACTTTTCCTCCCACAAATCTATTTTTATCTCAGGATGTACTTAAGTCATATAACCCGAAGCTCTTTTAGACTTTGTTCGATATCTTATTAATCAGAAATAAAGCTCATGTAAAGAACGCAATAATTATCTCTTACCCTTCAAAAAGATCAAAAGCAATCAAGAATAAAGTCCCACATCGAGTCAACCAAAATTTGGCTTTTATTAATCAACTTTAAGCAAGCCACCATTCATGTCATATCCCCTAAGGCTCTTTTAAATACACAAAACAAGACAAAAATTAAAAGCAACATTATTATAACCTCCAGTCCTTTAAGTAGGCTACAGACATCGGCCACGCCTCCGACACGATGCACAAACAATTTCGACTTCGATTAATATAAGTAAAAAAACCGGTGCCTTTATCTCAAGCCACAACTATAGCGAGTCGACAAGATTTATTCTACTTATTATGACACCGACCTAACCTTAAATGAAAACTGCCAACATCGTCCACGCCTCTGACACGCTGAGAGTAATCTGTCAGAGATACTTATTTATTATATTTTTGTATTTTATGCCAAATTAAGTATTCTGATGTGTACGTCATCCTAAATCACAAAGGAACTAAAGAAAACTTTCATATTAGCTAAATATTAACCAAAAACCATACAACTCTATTATTACACATTTATATATAAGGTTAAACATGCTAATGGAGAAAAAGCACAAGTAATACATATGAGGCTTGAAAGAAATCCACTATTCCTACGTTAATTATTCAATTGGGAAAAAAAAAAAAAAAAAAAAAAAAACTTATAAATAACACTATCATTTCTGTTCTTCACAAAAGAATTCAATGCTTACCTTATAAATCCCAACTGGCATAATTAAAAACTACTGAGATTAGCACAATTTACTACTTGTATAAATAACTTGTCTATATAATTTACACAGTAAAATTTAACAAGTGTCTTTATTCATACATCTAGTGGAAAGCTGAAAATGACATATATCTAATATGTTAGTTTTTCCTTGAGTTCTTGAAAATGACATAGATCTAATATGTTGGTTTTTTTTATATTGTATGACAACTAAGAACTTTAAAAATTTAAATTTTTTGCTATTTTTGTGGGAAAACGGGTACGTGAGAACAAAACAATAAGCAAGCAACATCAAATCGATAGATTCCCTTCCCCAAACTAAAACGAAACATTGTCCTCAATGTTTAAAGTCGGGTCTCTACGAAAATCTAAGCCGTTTATGAATTATGCAAAGATAGACGTTAATCGATAATGATGAAAGGATATGGATCTCCCCAAACTAATTTCACACAAAGGATGAGAAACTCGAGTTGAACGGGACAAATCAACCGGACACGAGAGGCTTCATTGAATTTGTTGGTTCGATCCTACAAAAATCACAGCAAACAAGCAACAAACATCGAGAAATCTGAAAGAGTACAAGCCTCTCTCAACACAACACATTTGATAATAGAAAATAGAAAGAAAATAGAAAGGATAAGCATGGGGTGAACTCCCCCAAAGCGGCTTGTTTTTGGTCATCGAGTCGCAAGCTCAACTCGATCCCTGAATTTAGTTGTCCTTAGGGAAAGTCTGGAAGTTCGGGATAACCAATGGTGGTGTATCCCCTCCATAGTAGTGCTTTAAACGGTGGCAGTTGACTTTGAAATTATAACCATCGGCGTGAGACAACTTGGCAGTACCATAAGGATAAACTTCGGTGATTGTGAAAGGTCCGGACCATCGGGATTTAAGCTTTTCGGAGAAAATCTTTAATCGAGAGTTGAAAAGCAAGACTTGATCACCAAAATTGAAGACTCGGTTCTTTATCTTGGAATCGTGTAGTTTCTTTGTCTTCTCCTTGTAGATTAGCGAATTCTCGTAAGCTTGATCACGAAGCTCGCTAAGTTCATTGAGTTGAAGCTTTCGATGATCGCCCGCGGTCTTTAAATCGAAGTTGGCATGCTTAAGAGCCCAATATGCTTTGTGTTCTAGTTCAACTGGTAAGTGACACGCTTTTCCATAGACTAACTTGTACGGAGTACATCCAATTGGAGTCTTGTAAGCGGTTCTAAAAGCCCATAATGCATCATCTAGTTTGTCGAACCATGAGGCACGATTTTCTCCTACCGTCCTCTCCAAAATTCTTTTGAGACCTTGATTCGTGACTTCAACTTGACCACTCGTTTGAGGGTGGTAAGGAGTCGAAAGACGATGGGTGACACCATATTTAGACATAACTTTATCAAATTTGTCGTTACAAAAATGGGTCCCACGATCGCTTATGATTGCTCTCGGAGCACCGAATCGGGAGAAAAGGGATTTTAAGAACTTAACAACTACCCTAGCATCGTTGGTGGGGAGCGCTTTCGCTTCAACCCATTTAGAAAGATAGTCGACGGCTACTAGAATATATTTGTTACCTCTAGACGATGGGAAAGGTCCCATAAAATCGATACCCCATAAATCAAAAATCTCACAAACTTGGATTGCATTTTGAGGCATCTCATCACGTTGAGAGATCTTGCCTTGTCTTTGACATGCATCACAAGATTTGACAAATTCGAAAGCATCCTTATAAATGGTAGGCCAAAAGAAACCGGCATCAAAAACCTTCTTGGCGGTAAAGTTGGCACCATAGTGTCCCCCGGTGGGTCCACTATGACAAGCTTTGAGAATTTCGAGAGCTTCTTTGCCATCTACACACCTTCGGATTATTTGATCCGCACAAGTCTTGAAAAGAAAAGGGTCATCCCAGAAGTAATGTTTTACATCTTTAAAGAACTTGTTTTTCTCTTGAGTCGACATTCCTTTTTTAATGAATTTCCCCGCGTGGTAGTTAGCAAAGTCGGCGAACCACGGGGTACTTTGGTCTTTGGAAGTTAACACACTTAAAGTCTCTAAAGGAAAAGTCTCGGTAATCTCTTTTGGGTCAAAAGTATTCTCATAAGGGTTTTCAAGACGAGAGAGGTGATCGGCTGCATAGTTTTCAGCTCCCTTGGTATCGATAACTTTAAAATCAAATTCTTGAAGAAGTAAGACCCATCGAAGCAATCTTGCTTTGGCGTCTTTCTTGTTGAAGAGGTATTTCAAAGCGGAGTGGTCCGTGTAAACAACACTTTTGTTCATGATTAGATATGATCGAAACTTCTCGAAAGCATAAACTACTGCAAGCATCTCTTTTTCCGTTGTTGTGTAATTCGTTTCTGCTTCAGTCATCGTCTTGCTAGCGTAATGAATTGGTCGGAAATGCTTCTCAATCCTTTGTCCTAGGACCGCACCTATTGCATAATCACTTGCATCGCACATGATTTCAAAAGGTTGGTCCCAATTCGGAGCAATAAGAATTGGAGCTTCGGTCAACTTCTTTTTCAATGTTTGAAAGGCTAGAATGCAATCTTCCGAAAAAATGAAAGGAGTGTTCTTTTCTAAGAGATGGGTCATGGGTCGAGAGATTTTGGAAAAGTCTTTGATAAATCTTCGATAGAATCCAGCATGCCCGAGAAAACTTCGAATTCCTTTAACGGTCGTTGGATGAGGAAGCTTAGAAATTACATCAACTTTGGCCTTATCGACTTCAATTCCTTTTCTAGAGATCTTATGTCCTAAAACAATGCCTTCTTTAACCATGAAATGGCTCTTTTCCCAATTTAGTGCTAATTTGGTGTCTTCACACCTTTTAAGCATTCTATCTAAATTGGCAAGACACGAGGAAAAAGAATCTCCAAAAACTGAAAAATCGTCCATAAAAACTTCCATCGTTTTTTCTATCATGTCGTGAAAAATGGCCATCATACAACGTTGAAAAGTTCCGGGAGCATTGCACAATCCGAATGGCATACGACGAACCAAGTTCATGTATGGGCACGTAAAAGTAGTTTTCTCTTGATCTTTAGGATCAATAGGGATTTGAAAATACCCTGAAAAACCATCTAAGAAACAATAAAACTCGTTGCCGGCTAATCGCTCTAACATTTGGTCCATGAATGGTAACGGAAAATGGTCTTTACAAGTTGCTTCATTCAACTTTCGATAGTCGATGCAAACTCTCCATCCCGTGACTAATCTTGTAGGCACCAATTTATTTTCTTCGTTCTTGACAACGGTCATACCCCATTTTTTAGGAACACAATGACCGGATAACCCATGGACTTTCCGAAATCGGACAAATACAATCCGGCGTCAAGAAGTTATTCTACTTCTTTCTGACGAGACATGATTTTAGGGTTAACCCTCCTTTGCTTTGGACCTGAAGGTTCGTAATCATCTTCTAAAAAGGATTTTGTGTGAGCACTCTGGATCTTTGCCCTCGGATATCCGAAAGTTTCCCAGCAAATTGCTTGTTTTCATCTCTCTATAGGTTTTTCAAACATTAATAGTGAGGTCTTTTCTTCTTGGCTTAATCTATTGAAATTATGACGGGAAGCTTGTTATTTTCGCTAGAAGCACGCATACTCGAGATGCGAGGAAACTCTTTAAGTCGACTTCGGGAATTTTCATCTTTTGGATCATAAGAAGTAGCATATCGACGAAGAACATTGTGGTTCAACAACTTTAAGATCTTTTTGAATTCCGGGTGAATAATCACCTTGGTTTGGTTGAGGTAATGGATCATTGTTGAGAAGTGCCTCAAGAATGAGAATGTCACCCTCGGGATCATAGTATGTAGCATTGAAAACTGGTGAAACTGGTTCATCATCGATTGCTATAAAAGCATCGGCTTCCTCAAAGAGTAGAAATCCAAAAAAAACCCTATTTTTTGTTTTTTCCCCCCGCCCCCCCAATCCCAAAAAAAAAGGGAAGGGTTTTTAAAAAAAGATTTTTTTTGTTTATTTTTGGAGATGAAGTAGAACCAGAGCGTAATCGAAGTACGGAGAAGGATTGTTGTAAGCAACGGAATCGGAAAATCCAAGTACTTCTTGTGAGTACTCTTCACATGTGACATCAATGAGATCAACCTTCTTCAATGATTCGAGATTGTTGTATGAAATGGAAGGTGCATCACCACATTTAAGGGTTAACGATTGATCATCATTCCTAAGAGTAATCTCTCCTTCGTAAACATCGATTAAAGCATGAGCCATCCTAATACTGGTCCGCCCGAGTATCAACGGTACTCGAGGATCGGCTATAAAATCAAGAACAACAAAGTCGGCGGGAAAGTAAAACTTCCCTACTTTGACAAAAACATTTTCTGCTACACCGGTTGGTTTGGAAATTGTACGGTCGGCTAATTCTAATACCATTTTTGTTTCGGTTAGGCCTGAGAGTTGAAGCTTTTTCCAAATGGATAAAGGCATGAGATTGATACTAGCACCTAAATCGGCAAGGGCTAAGTAACTATCGAACTCTGAAAAATCACATGGAATGAGAAATCGACCGGGGTCACCTAGCTTTTCTGGAAGCTTTTTTAGGACAACCGCACTACAATTTTCATTCAACGGTGTTTTGGTTAACTCAATCAACTTGTCTTTGTTGTTTAACATCTTTTTAAACATCGGAGCAAACTTTGGCATATGAATGAGAGCATCCGCGAAACTTAGCTCAAAGTGAAGATTATGGAAGATTTTGTTTGTTGATAGTTACTTAGCCTAGGATATCATCCTTTTCACGAATCTTTTGTTTGTTGAGTCTCGACGGGTAAGGTAAATTAGGTTTGGCTTTGTTAGCAACGAAAGAAGGCTCTTCGATTGGTTCTTTGTCTTTGGTTTGTTCTTGGACCAATGGAGGAGGTTGGATGTCTTTGGTGCTCGGTAGCTCCGTATCCTTTGTCACCTCACTTTCCTTTTCCACCACCGGCGGTGGAATCGGAGGTCCATCGTATGAAACACCACTACGAGTGGTAATTGCCTTGGCTTCGTTCCTAGGGTTTGGAATGGTATTGCTAGGTAAAGAACTTGAACTTGAAGCTTGGTTGGTATTGCCTAAATCATCAAACTTGGTGCAAAGGCTTGTTAACAAACTTGTAACATTTGCCATTTGATTTTGCAAACCTTGATTTTGATTTTGCACATTCTTTAATATCGCATCATTTGCTTTAACGTAGCTTTCAAAATCCGTTTTCAAAACACTATTTGTTGGAGGTTGGTAAGGTAAAACTTGATTGATTGGTGGTTGGTATGATGGGGCTTGATAAACTTGATTTTGGTTGTTTGGACGGTTTTGATTAAAGTTTCCTCCACGGTTTTGGTTGAAGTTAGAATTGGTTCCTTGGTATCGGTTTTGATTGTTTTGGACATTCGGTTGATTGAAACCCGGTGGTCTCATTTGACTTGCCAAATTGGAAGGTTGGTTTCTTTGGAGAAAATTACCAACGGCTGCGGTTTGTTGAAATTGTTGGATATTGTCTTGAAAAACGGGAAAATCGTTTCCACCTCGAGTTAACGGACAATGGGTAAAATTGTGATTCGATCCACAAGTAACACATACTTCCTCAACTGCTTTGACGGGTGCAGGAGTAGTAACAACGGGGGGGTTGTGTGGGGGGGGGGGGGGGGGGGGGGGGGGGGGGGGGGGGGGGGGTAAACAACTAAGCTATCATTTGATTCATCTATTGGTTTCATCTTGATAGTCATCTATCCTCGAGAAAGCGGCTATTTGGTTGCATATCGAAAGAATTTTTAGAAGTGCAAAATTAGAAAGGAGGAGCATCCGTACTCACTCTTGAATCATTAGCACGACTTCTGGAGTAACGGAACTTTGACTTGCTTTCCAAATTAAATCGCTAAACCTTCTTGAGGCATTTTGTCTAAGAAATTGCCACCTGCGGCGGAATCTAAGGCATCTTGATCGTTTGAATTCAAAGAGTTGTAAAAAGTATCGAGTTGGTGTAGTTCCGAGAAGCCATGGTGAGGACATTGACGAAGGAGTCCTTTAAAACGTTCCCGCTTTCGTTAAAGGCTTTAGTTTGGTTTTTGGTAAAAAGTAATGATCTCATTCCGATAGTAAGTGGTTTTTGAAGGTGGGAAGTATTGATTTATGAATTTTGAAACAAGGTCGTCCCATGTGAGAATTGATCTAGGAGGTTCCTTGTCTAACCAATCTCGGGCTTCACCGTCTAGAGAAAAAGGAAAAAGCAAAAGCTTTACCGAAGTGTTCGGAACTTCGGGATGTCTAAACGTTGAAGTGACCTTGTTAAAAAATCGAAGGTGATTGTGAGGATCTTGTCTACCCGTGAACTTATTACTTTGCACAAATGAATTAACTTGGTTAAAGCTCAAAATTGTTAGCGATTGATCGGAGGAACAACTATTAGAAAGCTAACATAACCCTCGATGGTTGCTTGTAACACTTGGGCCATTGGTTTACGATTGTCGGCATAGGAACAATGTTTTATCGACAATTGGTTCTTCTAAATCAAAATTTTCAACAACAACCGAAAGATTTTGTTGTTGTCGACGTCTACGAGATTGCGAACGAGTGCGCATAAAAAGAAAAACTAACAATTAAAAGCAAAATTTTACACTAAATAATTTTTTTTTAAATGAATTTTAACGGTTACACGAAAGAGACTTAAACCAATTAATCAACTACTTCACGGAACAATTCTTGAAAATTTCTTTCAAGGTGAGCCGTACATTCGTAGAGACACAAATGGCTAAGTTTTAAATCTTTAATCCGAGTTGGAACCAAAAAGTCACTACGGGAAATTATTATGATAACACCTCCGTTGAGAATGTTATATTTTGGTATTTTTACCAATTGGTGACTTTTATTTCTAAATTTAAAAAGGAAGATTTTTTATATATTTTTGATTTTTTGATTTTTTTTTATCTTTTACTTATACTAAAAAGAAAAGAAAAATATTTTTTAATTTTTACATTTTATGATTTTTTTTGGATTTTTGAATTATAAAACAAAAATGAAACTTTCTAAGTCGAAAGGATCTTCAAACCAATCACAAACACAAAAACGTAGGAATCGTAACACAAGACCCCGGGCAACGCGCCAAATCTTGATGGTAGTTTTAAATACCTAAATTTATTATATAAAATATAACCTTAAAGAAATTAAGAAAATTACCAAGTACCCTTTATAAAATTCACTCTCAAAAATATATATATTATATTATATAGAATACGTATATTAAACCGGGTAAGTATGATCACCCGGGTCGTTATCCCCAATGACTAGTGAAATTGAAACCTCGTTTAAGTCCGGATTCTGATTTGAATTAAGCAAAGATATTTGATTTGGAAAGCTATGACTACTAAAAAATGGAAAACAAATAAAATGCGACTATTAAGTAAGTAAACTAATTTTAATCCCTATAAATGTAAACTAAAATTATAAACCTAAAATAGGACAAAGGAAGTCTAAATTTTTTTTATGAAAATTATTCTAATTAAAGAAATTGTGCAGAAATTATCTAAAAACAAAAGCCTTAATTTTTATCTTTTTATAAAAGTTTAATTAAACTAATTAAAACTAACCCTAATTATTAATTAAAACTAAATAAATCTAATTAAGAACTAACTTAGGGACTAACTGTGAAAGAGTCTTAAGGACTAACGGGGTTAAAACACTTAACGGGCAAGGATTAACTAAGGAACAACTAAAACAGAAAAATTACAAGAATGGTCCCTGAGGTCCTACCCCGATAACAACCAAAGGTCTAATAAGCTCAAAATTCTAAAAGTGCTTATCACTAAAAACTTGAAAGAGCAAAGTTGTAAAGGAAGCTAGTAGGAACAAAATTAATAAAAGTTACTTGGGCTGAAAATAACTAATAAGCTCAATAAGAGCTTATTTCTAAACTGACCTCAGAAAGTGGGGTTTAACCCTTGGTTTTAGAAAATAAGCTATAAAAAACTCAACACTAGTTCAAAATGTAAAAGGAAAGAAGTTCTAATGAGCTTATGATGTGCTTAACCTAAAAATGAAAAGATAATAGAGCTTAAGGTACTTTTAGACTACTGAAAATGAGGTGGAAACAAGCAAACTCAGGAAATAAGGCATTTAGCACAAAAACCAAATAAGCTAAAAACCTTAAAGAGCTAAACTTGGACTCTAAAACTTTAAAGACTTATTAAACTACTTATATTCTATCTATATAAGCTATAAATTCTAGACTCATAAGCTAATTTAACAAATTCAGATCCTAAAATTCCTAAGTACTGTTTTTGGCTTTTAATAGTAGTAGTTTAAATTAAATGACTTTTGACAGCAGAATTAAGCTAGGATAATAAGCTAGAAAATAAAATTTAAGTACTAATCTATATTAAGCTATACCTAGACTAGAAAATACTAAAAGAAAAGCAACTAAATCTTAATATTACTGGCTTAAATTGGTGTTTAAATATCAGCAGTACTAACTTTTTTAGTACTGCTGATGCTGAGTTCTTTTTTTTTTTTTAACAGCTGAATAAGCTAAGCAGTAAATTAAAAACTAAAACCTAACCCATATTAAGCTATATCTAGATTACTTCTAACTTGAATTTATGAACCTAAATCCTACTTTTTACTTCAACTAAAGATCTAAGCCAAAGGTAGCAGTACAAACTATTGACAGCAGTACTAACTTTTTAAATTTAGGCGTACTGGTGCACCTTTGGCAAATGCAAACCAAGAGTGCAGGTTTCCTAAGAGGAAATCTTTGCTCTTAAAACAACTCTACTAGAGTGTTAAAAAAAAAAAAAAAAAAAAATAATCAAGTGGCAAGTAAAAACCAAGCCGATAGAGGGCTAGATCATAATTTTCCACAGCCAAAAATGTAAGACAAAATGCCCTGGTGTAAAAACAAAGATAATAAGCCATATCTTTAGAAATTTTGAACTCTAACTTATAAAAACTAAGTGAAAACTAATCTTAAATGAAAACTCAGCTGTCTCAAGCAAATTGCACAATTAGTTTTGACTTTTAGAGGTCAAACACACTTATGCCAAACAACCCTTTACTACTATGAAAATTATGATTAAGCTACTAAATTCGAAATCTATTAAACAAATGCTTAATACCAGATAACTAATAGATTAAAACAACCTTAATAAGCATGAATTAACAACTAGATAAGCAATAATCTAAGACTTAAGCTATTTTACTATATTTTTGGTTTTTTTAGAGGTTTTTAAGACAATTATATGAAAATATATGATTTAAACTAAGAAAATTGAAAACAGATAAACAACTAAGATGATTTAGCTAAATAAAACTCAAATAAGCACTAATAAGCAAAGAGAATAAGCAAATAAGCAAATCTAAATACAGAAAGTAATGAGATCACTATTTAAAGCTAGAATTAAAGGAAATGAAAGAGAAACTTACAAACTCCTCTAGCTAAACATGAGGTCCAATAATTCAGAACTACAAGCTCCTACTTATTAGATAAGCTAGGGTAAAGTCCTTGGGATCTCTTCCAAGTTAAGATCCCCTTCCAAAAAGCTCATATCCAATAAGGTCCATAATAAATGTAAGTTTAAACTGATTTAAGGTTTAAGTAAGATTAATTCTGAATTCAATAAGCTCTATTTCAGCTTATAGACTGAAAGAGCTTTAAATGAACTTATTAGCTTATTGAGACAACTTTAGCTTATTAAGAGAGCTTATGAAAAAGAAACTTTGAGAGATTTAGAAAAAACTGAATTTCATTAATTAAAGAAACTGATTACATTACTTGAAAAGGAAATACAAATCATTTAAGTAAAAATACGAAATTAAGCTAAACTAAAAATTACTAAAAACCTAGATAGTGTGTGTGTGAGAAGTGAGGCCTATTTATAGCCTTTTGGAGAAGATTCTAGCCCTCTTGCCTTGCTCTCCACTTTCAATCTCAACCAATCATTTCTTCAATCATTTGAGCTTCTATTGTGGCCGTTGGATTGATTTGTGGACACCTGAAGATTGCCAGCATGTCATTCTCTTTTGGGAGGCATTGTGCTTCTTTTGTGAGTGTTTTAGCACAAAAACCCACATTCCATTGTGCTTTCACCATTATCCTTGTGATTTTGCTAGAACATCAGAGTGATACTCAAGTAATCACAGTGAAGATAGAAATCCTGCTTGAGCCAACATCAAACAAGCTCATGGTAGGTGACTTGTGCGATTCTATATGAATCAAACTTGTGACAACTGGAAAGAAACGATGGTGCGATTCTTAATGAATCAAACTTGTTCCAGTATATGAATTGATGATTGATGATAAACTTTTGAAATGATTAACACTCTCGATGTGTCACAAAACCACTTTAGCAAGTGACACGTCGATTAATTTTTCAAATCAATTTTTATTTCAATCGGTGAGATAGTAACTCACTGGTTCACTCTTATTGTGTTGTCTGCTTTGAGACGTTTCGGTAATAAGAACATGTTGAGTTTATGAATCTAATACATATGTGTTAGAAAGATTTGATACTTCAGCTGGAAATCCTGTCAAGGAGATTCTTCTTAAATTAAATCTACCTGATCATAGGTCGATCCTCACGGATTCGAAGGTTACTCCAACTAAACACGGGCGAATGACAAAGCCATATTCGTCCCCCTGCTTTATTGCTAACTGTTTTAATGCAAGATACTTAAAGATGGAGGTGAAGGTACCTGATTCCAGCTGTCTCAAAGATTCATAATCACATGCTCATACCCGACCGACAAATATAAAGACATCATGAAAGCTTAAGTACATGTTTCAAGACTTCCGCTACTCTGATACCGTACGTCCTTCTTGAAGTGACGAAGTGTTAAAGTTAAAGAACTTCAAGAAAGATGCAATATTAAAGCTTTTCAAGTTGACAAATCAAGAAAGGTATGAGCATGTCGGTCCAAAAGTCACAAGTTCACAAGATGGCAAAGTTTACGAGAAGGCGAAAAGAGATTATGCTTGGTTGATGATCTCAAGATGCTCATGATCACATATTCACATAGAAGTCAAGCTAAAGGAACAATCTCAAAGTCAATGATCACTACTCCATATTCACAAGAAAATGAAAAAGAAAAAAGAAGTCTGCGAGCACAAGAACGAAGACCTTCATAGTATGTTAGGTTTAAGCTTTTGTAAAATGGAGTGACCTCCCTTAGGGGGGATTGTTAGGAACACAAAAGTGTCGGTTACTTCCATAGATATCATTAGATAGCTCGTTTAGTTATTTTTGGAAACTTTCTAGGCTAGTTAGTCCAAGGCCCATGGAAAGCCCATGAAAGCCATGTCCATTAACCGGCCATAGGAAGTATATAAACCCTCTCCATGCCTTGGAGAGGGTGATGGTTATTCATTTTACACATACACTTAATGCATTTTTTTTTCATGTTTACTTTCTGAAGAATACAAGTAATCTTTGATATGAAATGGGAAGGAACTTAGTGAGAGAAAGTGGAAGGATGGATGTATTCTAGAGAGAGAAAGTAAGAAACATATAATTCATTAGCAAAGCGAGAATACAAAACCAACCAACCAACACCCTCTCCAAGGCATGAAGAGGGTATTTATACTACAATATTGGCCGGCCATGGGCCTTGGGAGGCTTTCCATGGGCCTTTGGGCCATATTAGCTTATCATACTAGACATTGACTAACTACGGGCTTTGACTAGTTAATATTGGAAGTGACCGAGACTTTTCTTGATTCTAACACTTTCTCTCTCTAAAGTGTTCATCCAACCACTCTCTCTCTCTCTCTAGAAATACCTCTATTTCCCTCATCAAGTATGTTATTAGATATTCATCAAGACCCGCGAGAAAGGAGTTTTGACGACTATAAGTGGATGTTCGATCTAGAAATTGACCAGTTAGCAGACGAATATAAATTAGTAATAGGAAAGAAAGGACATATGCAAGAGGATATATGGGAAAATTGTAGAAAAGTACAAGGGGATAATACCTATTGGTGGCATGATCAAAAATCAGAAGAGGAGGAAAGGCAAAAACTTAGAATCAACGTAGATGAGTACAAACCGCCAATGGTTCATGTAGAAACTTTCAAAGTAAAACGATACTCGTTTGACACTGGCCAAAGTTTCATCTGTGTTACTAAAGAATTGATGGATGCCTTGCCGATGGGAAGACAAAACGGGTCAAGATTCAGGGATATGATTCGTAAGGAAGTAGATAGTGGAAGAAGGATCCACCGACAGACTTAATATACGTCTTGAGTCTAACTTAAAGACTCGGTAATAAACAAAAGTGCTTGTCGGAAACGTAACATTGTCCTCAATGTTTTAAAGTCGGGTACTACAAAAAATCTAAGCCGTTTATGAAGTATGCAAAGATAAACGTGAATCGATAAGATGAAAGGATATCGGATCTCCCCAAACTAATTTCAACAAAGGATGAGAAGCTCGAGTAGAACGAGATAAATCAACCGGACACGAGAGTCTTTAGAATTTGTTGGGAGAATCCTGCAAAAATCACAACAAACAAGCTACGAACAGCGAGAAATCGGAGAGAGTACAAGTCTCTCTCAACACAACACATTGGATAATAGAAAATAAAAAGAAAATAGAAAGGATAAGCATGGGGTGAACTCCCACGAAGCGGCTTGTTTTTGGTCACCGAGTCGCAAGCTCGACTCGATCCCTGAATTTAGTTTTCCTTAGGGAAAGCAAATGGAAACTTTCATTGAAATTGCCACTGGATTATGAAACGTGATGATGCCAGGGTCAAAAACAAAATTCTCACATCGAAAGGAGAAAATTAAAGGTGATTCCTCGGTGTAAATGAAGTATGGAAGAGAAATCCAAATGATAAAAGCGAAGGTATTGACGTCCTCAACATGTAGAGGTATCGTCTTCTTGCTTTGGTAGAAATTAAGCACAACATTCTTCAAACATTCATCTGGTGGTTCTGGCGGAGTTAGAAGAAATGACGGTTCTTTAGAAATTAAAAGAGTCCCAGAGGAAATGTTCTCTTTTAAATTCTCCTCCAATGTTACAAGATTTTTATCATGAATGGCATGATAAACTAGTATACCTGGTTTGAATACTTTGTCCTCGTTTCCGATAGAATTCAAGGTAACACTAACCGACAACTCCGCAGTGAAAGGCGGGTCGGAATCTAACACCGAAGGTGGTAAAATACTTATGGGGGTAGAGTCAAATGAAATGGTTAAATCCTTTTTCAAATTCTTTGGTTTGGAAAAATGATTATTAAAATCAATTGGATTATCGAAAGTAATTCGAATTGGCATGACAATGGTATTGATTGGAACATCACTTGAAACTTCATCTTCTTTTTCCTTGATTTCTTCAACTTCTTGAGAAAGAAGTTTTGGTTTTTTATGTAAGTAAGTTGCCAAGAGACAAATTATCTTTTTCCTTATCGCAATTCGAGTCATCATTTTCCACACAAATCGGACTAACGAGAAAAACATCGGCGTTTTCCATGAACAAACCTTCTCTCCGGTGAGAGTAGGGGAAGTAGGATTGCTATTTGAAACTTCAAAGGTGGAAGGGAGGGTAAGATCAATTCCCGGTGGAATCGAATCTTTTTCAAGATAAGCTTCTAATTTACTTTCTTCTGGTGAAGTAAGTATGGAGGAAGAAGAAGACTTAATCTCGACATCCTTATCCTTCTCCTCAAAAAGAGGATTCACGTTGCTAGATTTGAAATTTTCATCGAATTCGAAAAGAGGATTTGAGTAAACTTGAAAATTTACTTCATGAAATTCCTTCTTAAGAGTCGAGTCATCATTACCCGGTGGTAACGAATCCAAAGGAGCAAGTTCCTCGGTGAACTTCTCAATATTATCACTAGTCTTCACCGGAGAAGAACTAGGATGAAAAAAATTAGTGGTACTGCTACTAAACGGATCGTCTTTCGAAAAATCGATAATAGAGATGGCGTGAACACAATTCTTATCTTTGTTTTTCTCAGATTTATCAGCATAGTAAACAAGTTCGTCCTTCCCAACTCGTAAAGTCAATTTTTCTTCGTACAAATCAATTAGAGCTTTTGCGGTTACAGGAAAGGTCTTCCTAGAAAAATAGGCACTCTTGGATCGGCTCAAAAATTAAACCACACAAGTCTGCAAGAAAGTGAAACCATCGACTCTAATACAAGTCCTCGGCTATACCCATCGGGTGAGAAATGGAACGATTGGCAAGCTCGAGTGTCATACGAGTAGGAGTCAATGCTTCAAGCCCAAGTTTCTTGTAAATTAAGTGAGGTAAAAGGTTAATACTCGCTCCTGAATCGGCTAAAGCACTAGTTCTATCGAGCTCTTGTAAAGCACATGGAATGAGAAATTTTCCCGGATCTTCGAGATTTTCGGGGACCCTATTCATGATGATAGCGGAACATTCGGCATTCACGTGTTTTTGAATTCCTCAAGTTTCTCCTTGTTCCTTAGCAACGAACTTAACCATTTGTTGAACTTTGGCATTTCGACGAGAGCATCCTTCAATCCAATCTCTAAACGAAGTTGTTTGAACATCTTTAAAAACCGGCTAAGTTGAGTACTTGGTTTTTCGTTCTCTCTAACTCTCGTCCTCTCGGGGTATGGAAGTCTAGATTGATTCGAATTAGGATTAGGAGAATTGAGATCTTGAATTTAAACGTTAATGGTTTTCTTTGCTTTTGGTTTTGGAATTTCCATGAAAATTGAATCCTCTTCCCCCGGAGATGGGACATGTGCGATATTTTCCAAATTAGGATTTTGCACTTTTTCCGTTGACGTCTCCGGGTTCTGCTCGGGTTCTTTTTGGGAATTAGAAACAACGGGTGTAGGAACAAGTGGAGTCGAAGGTTCTTCCAAAGTCTTACCGCTCCTTGTGGTGATAGCATTTATTTGCTGACGAGGGTTAGTTATGGTTTGACTTGGTAGAGTTCCTGGATTTGAGGTAGAGGCTGAATTTTTGAAATTATTACAAAGACTGGTCAACAAACTTGTGACATTAGCCATTTGATTCTGCAAATTTTGACCTTGATTTTGAACATTCTTCAATACCGCATCGTTTGCCTTGACGTAGTTTTCAAAATCCGTTTTAGAAACATTATTTGTTGGCGGTTGGTAAGGTAAAACTTGATTGATTGGTGGTTGGTATGGTGGAGCTTGATAAACTTGATTTTGGTTGTTTTGTCGGTTTTGATTAAAATTTCCTCCACGGGTCTGATTTGAATTGAAATTGTTTCCTTGGTAGTGGTTTTGGTTGGTTTGGACATTCGGTTGATTAAAACCTGGTGGTTTCATTTGACTTGCCAAATTGGAAGGTTGGTTTCTTTGGAGAAAATTACCAACGGCTGCGGTTTGTTGAAATTGTTGGATATCGTCATGAAAAACGGGAAAATCGTTTCCACCTCGAGTTAACGGACATAGGTTAAAGTTGTGATTTGATCCACAAGTGACACATACTTCCTCAACTGCTTTGACGGGTGCAGGAGTAGTAACAACTAAAGCTTTCATTTCATTCAGCATCTTGTTCATCTTGATTATCTATCTCGAGAGAAAGCGGCTATTGTTGATATCGAAATTAATTATTAGAAGGTGAAGAATTAGAAAGAGGGGCATCCGTACTTTTACTCTGAATATTAGCAGACTTTGGAGTAACGAACTTTGATTTGCTTTCAATAATCGGTAAAACCTTCTTGCGGGCATCTTGTCTAAGAAATTGCCACCGCTGCAGATTCTAAGGCATCATGATGTTTGAATTTCAAAAGAATTTGTAATAAGTATCGAGTTGGTGAAGTTCGAAAAGCATGGTGAGGACATAGACGGAAGGAGTCCTTAAAACGTTTCCCATGCTGCATTAAAGGCTTCATTGGAGTTTTTGGTAAAAAAGTTTGATTTCATTCGATAGTAAGTGCGTTTTTGAAGGTGGAAAGTATTGGTTTAGAATTTGAAACAGGTGTCCCATGTGCGAATTGATCTAGGAGGTTCTTATCTTAACCAATTCTCGGGCTTCACCGTCTAGAGAAAAAAGGAAAAAGCAAAGCTTTATCGAAGTGTTCGGAACTTCGGGGAAGTCTAAAACGTTGAAGTGACTTTGTTTAAAATCGAGGTGATTGTGGGGATCTGTCTAACGTAAACTTATTGCTTGGCACAAGATTGTATTTAAAGGTTGTTTAAGCTCGAAATTGATTGATTGAACGGTGGAACAACTATAGATTTTTTTTTCATAACCCTCGATGGGTTTGCTTGTAACATTTGGGCACGGTTCGATTGTGCCCTTGATCACGTTTTGTTCAACAATTGGATCTTCTAACTCAAAATTTTCAACAACCGGAAGAGTTTGTTGTTGACGACGTCTACGAGATTGCGAACGAGTGCGCATAAAAAGGAAAAACTAACAATTAAAAAGCAAAACTTTACACTAATTTTTTTTTTAATGAATTTTAACGGTTACACGAAAGAGACTTAAACCAAATAATCAACTACTTCTCGGTAGCTCTTGAAAATTGCTTTTCAAGGTGAGCCGTACGTCGTAGTGACACAAAAGGCAAGTGTTAAATCTTTGATTACGAATTGGGAACAATTGCAAGTTCACCGGAAATTGAAATGATAATATCTCAATTGAAGATATTATTTGTTGGTGTTCGATTACCAACTTTGTTTATTTTATTACTTTTTTTTAGGACAATTTTTTTTATATTTTTGATTTTTTTTTTATTTTTTCGTTTATCTTTTACTTATACTAAGAAGAAAAGGAAAATATTTTTACTTTTTATATTTTATGATTTTTTTTTTTTGATTTTTGAATTTTAAAACAAGAATAAAACTTCCGAGTACGAAAGGATCTTCAAACCAAATCAACAAACACAAAACGAAGAAATCGTAAACACTAATCCCCGGCAGCGGCGTCAAAAACTGATTTGACAGTTTTACTATACCTAAAATATAATATAAAATAATATAATCCTAAGAGTAATTAAGAAGATTACCAAGTTACCCTTGATAAAAATTCACTCTCAATATATATATAATATATATATAATAACAGTAGATTAAACCGGTAAGTATGATCACCGGGTCGCTATCCCCAATGACTAGTGAAATTGAAACCACGTTTTAGGTTTGGATCCTGATTTGAATTAAGCAAAGATATTTAGAAAGATCTAAAATGAACAATTAAACAAATACGAAAATGCAACTATTAAGCAATATGGACTAAAATTTAACCCTAAAAATGTAAACTAAAATTTCACTAAACAAAGAAAAAGTGCCAAAAATCATTTAAAATAAAAGCCCTAATTTATATCTTTTTATAAAAGTTTAATTAAACTAATTAAAAATTAAACCTAATTACTAATTAAAACTAATAAATTTAATTAATAACTAACTTAGGGACTAATGGTGCAAAGATCTAAGAGACTAACGAGGAAACTAACAAACTAACGGAGGGACTAACTGAAAAACATCAAATAGAAAAAATTAACATTTCTACCTGAAAATCTATCCCGACAACAAAATAAGTCCAATAAGCATTAGAAATTTTAAAGAGCTTAAAATGAAAAACTCAAAGAAGCAAAGTTGTAAAGGAAGCTAGCGGGAACAAAATTAATAAAGGCTACTTGGGCTGAAACTCACAAATAAGCTCAAAAGGAGCTTATCTCTAAGCTGTTACAGAAAGGAGGGCTTAACCCTTGGTTTTAGAAAATAAGCTATAAAAAACTCAAAACTAGTTCAAAATGAAAAGGATAGAAGTTCTTGATGAGCTTATGATCAAGCTGTATTTATAAATGAAAAGAGATTAAAGCCTTAAATCTTTTATGCTATGAATTGATCATGAAATAAGCAAACTCAGGAAATAAGCAAAGTAACACAAAATCAAAATAAGCTAAAAACCTTAATAAGCTAAACTAGACTCTAAAACTTTAAGGACTTACCAAACTACTTATTATCCATCTAAATAAGCTATAAAATCTAGACTTAAAAGCTGAATTAACAAATTTAAATCCTAAAGATTCTAAGTACTGTTTTTGGAATTTTCAGGTTTTTATGACTTTTGACAGCTAAATTAAACTAAGGAAATAAACTAGAAATTGCAAATCAAGACTTAAAATGTATTAAGCTATATTAAAACTCAAGTTCTACTGAATTTGATAAGCTAAATCCTAAAATTACTTATCTAAATTAAGCTAAGAACACGGCAGTACTAACTGAGGTTAGTACTGCTAGTATAAAAGTTCAGCAGTACTTTCAAGTGAAAGTACTGCTGATCAGTTGGACTTTTAAGAACAAATTAAGCTATGAAATAAGCTATAACATGAAAACTAAAGCTAGCTATAACTAAACTTAATACTACTGAATTTGACAAGCTAAATCTAAGCTAACAGTACTAACTTATGGTTAGTACTGGTAGTGTAAAGGTTCAGCAGTACTAACTGAGGTTAGTACTGCTAGTGCAAATCAAGAGTGCACTAAACCAAACACCCCTTTAAAGAGATGACAGATTTGAAAAAACTTATAGAAATTTAATCTAATGCTTAAGACTTAACCAGGTGACTAGAAGCTTATAATAACCTTAATTCATGATCTAACAACTGAATTAAGCTAAACTTATGATTTAAGAGTATGCTACTATATTTTTGGTTTTTCTTAGATTTTTATGACAGAAAATTAAATACTAAATTCTACGATACTAAGGCTAAAAACAGATGTAAAATTATGACTAATAAGCACAAAGAAAGAGTAATAAACACAAATAAGCAACTAGAATAAGCAAATAAGAAATATTAAGCATATAAACTATAACTAAGTAAATTAAACTGACATTAAAGAAGAGTGAAAAGAGAAACTTACTTGATCCTTTAGCTAAACAAAAGGAACCAATTAAGGCAGCTACAAGCTCCCTAGCTTATTAATAAGCTAGGGTATAAGTCCTTGGGATCTCTTCCAAGTTAAGATCCCCTTCCAAAAGCTCAAATACAATAAGATCCATGTAAGATTAAATTGGTTTAAGGTTTAAGTAAGATTAATACTGAATTCAAGTAGCTCTATTTCAGCTTATAGACTGAAAGAACTCTAAATGAGCTTATTAGCTTATTGAGACAATTTGGCTTATTAAGAGAGCTTATGACTTTAAATGAGAACTTAGAAAATGAGATTTAAAACACTAAAGACTGAATTTCATTAATTAAAGAAACTGATTACATTACTTGAAAAAGGAAAATTACATTTAAGAAAAATATGAATTTAAGCTAGACTAAATTACTAAAAAACTAGATAAAAAGATCACTATGTGTGTGTGAGAATGAGGCCTATTTATAGTGCCAAGCTGAAACTTCTAGGACCTCTTGCCTTGCTCTCCAAACTTTTAATCTCAACCAATCATTTCTTCAATCATTTGAGCTTCTATTGTGGCCGTTGGATTGATTTGTGGACACCTGAGGATTGCCAGGCTGGCATTCTTTGATGTGACGTTTGTGCTAGTTTTGTGAGTGAATTTAGCACAAAACCCACATAAACTTGTGCTTCTTTCATTGTTGACGTGGCTCTTCTTGAGAGAAGATATATATATGTATATATACGGTTACGAACGTCTAATTTCGGATGCTATAATGATTTGTATATGTAAGCATATTGATGCTGATAATTTGGATAATAATATTTTATACTTATACCCTTTTATCGTGTTATCACAGGATGTCTACCCTAGTGTTTGTTGACCCAGAGATTTCCACCCAGGCTGACGAAGCTCAGAGCTCCCGAGTGCCCGTACCACTTCTTGAGGATCCCTATGAGGCTATTAGGCAGGCTTATTTGGTTGGGACGGACACTGATTCCAAACCTTTTTAGGACCCTGTTGAGACTGAGGCACCTGAGTCACCCCACACTGTAGCACCACCCACATCACTACCTGATAGTACCCCACCCACCTTGGTTCCCATTCTCCGTAGGACCACGCGTATAGGTGTGCGTGTTCTACCGGCGATGTCACTGGGCCTCTCTACCAGTATGGCAAAGGTGGAAGCTATGTCCGATTTAGCATTTCGTAAGAGGTTTAGGTCCTCTTACGAGAGTTCACCATATTCGTCACCACCAGACCTTACTTCATGGAAGCGTTATCGAGGTACGTTTGAGTTAGTAGAGGATGATAAGGAGGAGGAGGATGAGGAGGGGGATGAGGAGGAGGAGGATGAGGAGATAGAAGAGAGTTCAGATTCTGATAGTGTAAGCGAAGACGCAAAGGACGATGTTCCTACTGTAGAGGATGAGGATCCTGCTGCAGGGGATGAGGGTCTTGCTGCGGGGGACGAGGGCCCCGGTATTGGAGTTAAGAGTCTTAGTTTAGGTGGGGATGAGGCTGTACCTGAGGGTCAGCCACGGGTAGCCCCGGTTGTAGAGACAGCCGTGGGTGAGCCTCTAGGATTGGGATATGGGGAGTTAAGACGCCAGGAGATAGCATTAGGAGAGGGCTGGATGCCTAGTGTATTCGAGGTAGGTTAGAGTTCTGGATCTCTACCAGAGTTTGAGAGACCAGAGAGAGTGTCGACACTTAGGTAGCCCACGCTTACTACATGGATTAACCCGAAGGATGGTATAGCTTACATTGATGTTCCTGCTTACCCACCACCAGCACCACCTGCTCAGACATCGCCATCACCCGAGTGGTTGTCTGGTTCACTTCCTATTTCTACAGAACCTTTTATTGTTCCTTAACCTATTTCATCACCCATGATACCACTGACCATTCCATCGCCTATAGCTTCACCCGCTACGGCTGAGACTGAGGGATTTTTGACCGAGTTGGGAGCTCGAGTTGAGATACAGGGGGATTGATTCGTGATCATATAGTATGATTGGAGGAGCTATCGCCTACTTTGTTTGAGAGGTATGATAGGGACATAGGAGAGTTATTTACTTGGTCAGGGGCAGTCAGGGATGAGATCTTCTCCTAGAGATATCGATTTAGGAGTCTAAAGCATGAGGAGTAGAGGGTTGCAATGACTTTTGGAGCGATTTGGAGACCAATATTAGCCCTAGAGTCATTGGTAGGTCAGACGGATGCACATAGAGCAGCTCTGTGGCATGCCATTAGCGATATGTAGAGAGAGAACCGGAAGTTGCGATTACAGCTTGTAGAGGATAGACGTGTGCGGTTGGATTTGGCTAAGATTGTTGACAGTATAAGGAGAGGGCAGGAGCCCAGAGAAGATGTGTAGGATATATGAGGTTTGGATTAGTAGTTTGTGTATATCACTAAACCGGCTAGCGTCAGTTAGTGCCAGTATTATGATTAGAAAACTTTCTTTTTGTATTGGTAGTTATGACAAATCCTTATTAGTCGTTAGGTGATTTGTATTGAAATCGTTTTTATGACAGTGAAGGAAATTTTGTTCAATAATTATGGATAGCAGAGTTTTACGATATTTTGTGTTAGCTCGAGAGCATAGTTTTTCGCGTGTGGTTGCATTACGATTGGTCGCTCGTGATAGGGCGGATACCCATTTTCTTATTAGGATGGGCGTACGATGTAGTTGGTATATTCTATAAGCTTAAAATGTATTCGAGCTGATCGATTTTACCATTTCGTTAGAAGAGCTAATAGGAAAGTGAGAGACCGTGAATGGTCACAGGGAATATTGGAAAGAGTTGTAGTGATCATGGAAACCTAATCATACTTTTTATTGTGTTGGCTTTTGAGAGGTATCTTGATCTATCTATGTGAAGTGAGATTTAAGGCACTCGTTGAGTAGGATTGATTTTGGAAAGGTTTAAGGAAAATAAAAATAAGGTTTAGACAATGAAACGGTCTTCCTAGAAAGGTAGAGCCGGGAGTGTTTGACCAAGCAAGGTATACTTGGGATTTTGAGTAAGTGAGTGTTGGTAAAAGAACCATAGGCGTTCTTAAGAAAGTAGAGTGTGAGTCGTATTATGTAGGACATATAACCTGTAGGGTTAGTCCCGTTGGTTGAATAACCGAAAAGTTTGGCAATGTTAATTCTGATAGAATAGTCGTCACGTCAAGGACTAGATCGTATTTCAACACCCGACTAAGACAGTGTGACCTAAGTTTGAAGAAATTGTGAAACTAAGAGATAGTAGGAGAGACTATCATAATTTTGTGAATGGATATAGATTGACCATGAGAAAGTGTAGGGATTGGACTGTAGAAAAACTTAGTCTTTAGAGGAATCGTAAGAAACCTTGCTTGAAAAGACTAAACCCTAGTGATTTGATGTGATTTTTCGAGGAATGAAATTTCCTGTCAGTGTTGTGAGTTGATAATTTGAGTTAAATTTTAGGGCGAAATTCCTTTAAGGGGTGAGATTGTGATAACCGGTAATTTGCTCAGGGTTAAGTATTATAAAATATTATAAATTTCGTATTTTGAAGTCTCTCGATCTTGTCAGTTTTCCTGATGAAATTTGAAAAGTTGACTTTTGTTGACTATTTTTGCGTAAAACGGTTACGGTATAACCGGTATTTTAAGGAGTATTGAAATTCGGGAGAGAATCACTTTTGAGTCGTCTTTCCCTTTCGGAGTATTTTGGTTGGTATTTTAAGTAATTCCGGGAAGCTTTCCCGTGATCCGCGAAAATCGTCATGCATCGCGTACCGGCACGACAGTTTATTCAAGAGTAGAGATTAAATGAATTTGGTAATGTGTAAATGGGTTTATTTATTTAATAAATTCATGATGATAAAATAAGTTGGTTTAAAAAGTAAATCGTGGGTGTGAGATTTGTAAGTTATCAGAAAACGGTTGTTTTTGTGAAATTCGATAAAAGACTATAACGGTCGTAAAAAGTGGAACTTTGGTCAAATATAAGTTGTCAAACCCTATTTTGTGGTTTAATGTGTTTTTAAAATAGATGAGCAAGGTTCGGTTGAGTTTTGTCAAAAATTCATGTTTTCGGTCCTGAGCCATCCTTCAACGGCTCAAAATGGATTTTTGTAGCAATTTAATGTGATAGGTGTCGTATGAATAACCTAGATTTATGAAAAAGTGATTTTGGACACAATGAAAATATTAACTAAGTTTGGTTGACATTCAAATAGATAAAAATTGAGCTTTTAAGTGATCTTGACACAAAAAGAAAAACCCGAGACCCTCTTAGGATCCATTTTCGGTCAAGGAAAGCAAAAAGGGACAAGATGGCTATTTTTAAGCTAAGTTGTCTCACTAGTACTCTTATAACCACCACCACCTCAAACAATTTGATTCATTCACTCATTTTAAAAATAAACAAAAAATTTCTATCTCTCTTCTCTCTCTCTATATTCGAACGAGCAACATCAAGGGTAAGAAACAAAGATTTTGAAGATTTATCTAAGACACGAGGTTAAGAAACATTATTGGGTTAATAACTAGTAGTCTTGGGTTATAGAAACATGATTTTGGGTCTTTCCTTCGCGCGTCACAACCGAACCAAACTTGTCAAACAAGTAAGTTTTTCAAAAACTTATATTTAAGTTGTAATTGTATGTTTGTTGTGATGTCTAAACCCTAGTTGTACAAGTTGATCATCAAAAAGGTCGAATCTTGAAAACGAAAAATGTAAATAAAGGGGTGTTTGTTGTGTCGGCATAAAAAGAAAAAGGAGAAAGGATTTAAAGTTTGAATATTTTTGTTGTTGTGGTAAAATAACATTTTAACAAAGTGCTTATTTGGGCTTGTTTTGAGATTTTCGCATAAGAATAAGCTAGTGAGAGCTTATTTAATTTTCGGATTTGTTTGGTTTGGGCTCGGCCTAACCGACAGTTGGAAGTAAGTGTTTGGGCTCGGCTTAATGTCACTTGGCTTATTTGATCCGAGCTTATTTTCTTATTAGTGCTTATTTTGGCTTTCAAGGTTATTTGGTCTCTAGCTTAGGCTTATTGGGTTTTGTTTGGGTTCGGTATGGGTTTGGCCCAACCAAGGGGTCTGTTTAGTTTGATTTCGGCCTGACACAAGGAGTGGGCTCAGCCCACTTGGTCTATGGTTTTGGCTGTTAGATATTAGAAAAAGACTCGGTCACCCCGTGTATTTTATCGTTTATTGTTGCTCGTAGTTAAGTAGTTAATGTATAACATTCGGTAATGGGTCGGGTGTTAAACCCAACATGTAAGCCCACTACTAAGGCCTTATGGCTGATTTTAGTGTTACTATATAAGCCTTTTCCATGCCATAGAAGAAGGGGGTTAGTCATTTTACATAATACAAGTTCATTTTCTCTCACTAAAAAGTTCTCTCTCACTTTCTCTCTCTAGAACTTGGCTAATCCACTGGTCATTCGATTGTGTTATGATTTCCAATATCCTACAATTGGTATCAGAGCACATGGGATGATTAGCTAGATTGTGTGTGCATTTTCTTGGTTAGTTTTGATCAAAAGTTTGGTTTTTGAAGGTCTATAGTCTTGTTCTTAGTTTTCTTTGATCTTGACGTTTGTTGTGTTAACACTTCACTTCATATATCACAACACAAATCGAGAAACTAAAAAGGAGAAAGAGATGTTAGTTTAGAGAGAGAGAGAGAAGAGAGAGATGAGAGAAAAGAGGAAAAAGATATATTGAAAAATGAAAAACTAGATATTTTCTGAAAAGAAAATATCTATATATATGAGATATTTTCTGAAAAGAAAATATCTAAATATATATATATCCCTACACATTTAATGTGACACGCGAGATATTTAACTAGGACTCGGGCTCGGGTTTTGCTTGGGATTAAACCTGAAACATATACAATATTAGATTAACTATCGAGCCCGATTCCCGATAATATTACCTGTGGTCTGACGACTTGTGAGCAAAACTCTGTCCCATTTCATTTTGATAGCGGATTTGACAACTCTCATTCCAACGAGTTGAAACTAGCGAGTTAAAGGTTAATTAAAGACAATTTTCTAGCGACTTGTGAACAGGAACTCTGTCCAATTTGTTTCTTGCCAGCGAGTTATCCACTCTCTTCCAGCGAGTTACTACTAGCGAGTTACAGGTTATTTGAAGACTTTTTCTAGCGACTTGTGAACAGGAACTCTGTCCAATTTGTTTCTTGCCAGCGAGTTATCAAGTCTTATTTTCCACAAGGGGTTTACATTGCAGCGAGTTGTGAGTACCTAACAAACTCTTTATAACAATTCACCATTTCAAACAAACACGCTACTTTTAACATACAATCACTAATCATTGTTCGATCAACTTAATCAATTTACAATCAATTAAGATGGCTAATCTTTCGGAAGACATCCAATGTGCCAATTCCGATACCCGACCATCTATGCTTGATAGGACTGACTTTGCATCATGGCAACAACGAATTCGACTGTATTGTCGGGGTAAAGAGAATGGGGTAAACATCTTGAAGTCAATCGATGAAGGACCTTTTCAGATGGGAACTTTTCGGGAAATACTTGCTGAAGGTACTGAAGGTACTGAAGGTGCCATACATCTAGGTCCAGAACGACCTCGAGTCAATTCTGACTTGTCACCTGAAGATAAGGAAAGGTACAATGCTGACATTCGGGCAACAAACATCTTACTTCAAGGGTTGCCAAAAGATATCTACTCTCTTATCAATCATTACACTAAAGCAAAGGACATATGGGACAATGTGAAGATGCTCCTGTAAGGTTCAGAATTAACAAAAGAAGATCGTGAATCATAACTGTATGATGACTTCGAACACTTTCGTCAGCACAAAGGAGAGACTATTCATGATTACTATGTCCAGTTTGCCAAACTCATTAACGACATGCGTAACATCAAGATGACCATGTCTAGAATGCAATTAAATTCTAAGTTTGTTAATAACATGTTGCTAGAATGGGGTAGATTTGTAATAGCAGTGAAACTCAACAAAGGTTTGAGGGACTCCAACTATGATCAACTGTATGTGTATCTAAAGCAGCATGAGGCACATGCTAATGAAAATAAAATGATGTTGGAATGATTCACTCAACCCAATGTTGATCCTCTCGCCTTGATGTCTAATGTTTCACATCAGCAGTACAATTCACAATCATCTACAAATCCACCATCCACTTATGTTCCACCACACTTTACTGACAACACTCAACTTGATTAGGGACTCTCCCCATCAGATAACTTAATTGATAATTTAACCAACACACTTGCCCTACTCACCCAATCATATAAAACGTACCTTCCTCAAACAAACAATCAACTTAGAACTTTATCTAACCCAAAGAATCAAGCCACAGTTCAAGACGGCAGGGTTGTTGTTCAGAATGTTCAGGGTCGACAAAATAAAGGACAGGGGAACAATGCACGGGGTGCAGGTGCAGCTGGTTATGGGGGAGCATAGAACAGAGTTGGGAATCTTAATCCAGGTCAAGCAAGGCAGGTTAAGTGCTACAACTGCAACGTATAGGCCCATAGCAAGGAATTGTCACTCAATAATCCCAAGTGCTAAGAACTCCGAATACTTTTAAAGAACAAATGTTGCTGATGCAAAGCTCAGGAGACGGGGTGACATTGGATGAAGAGCACTATTTGTTTATTGCAGGTAGACAAGACAATGCCATTGATGAAGATGTGGATGAGCAACTTGTTCAAGACTTAGCACTCAATGTGGATAATATGTTTCAAGCTGATGACTGTGATGATTTGATATCTGATGTTGATGAGGCTCCCATGGCACTAAACTAGGTCATTGCTAATCTACCATCCACAGATCTTGTTTATGAGAAGCTGGTTCATCTTATGATTTGGATATTCTATTTAGGTAACACGACCATGATCACTAACCATAGTTGTTTGAGAACATCATAAGAAACCGAGAGCATGAACGAGTACAACTAAACTACGTTGTTGATCTCCATGCTAATTTACGAGTAGAAGTAAAAAATGATTTCCGTATGATCATACGTAAAGGACAACGCATGCCATTGTACAAAGTAGATTTATCTTCTGATGATGCATACATGAGATAATTTAAATATATGCAAGAACCACATGCCCAATCTGTCGTACACAACACGGAACACAATAGTTATAATACAAAAAGCTGACTTGGCAACATATCAGGAACAAGTTGAACTGTATGAAAGACGGACCAGGTTTGAATTAACGAAAAGAGAACAAAATATTGATGAACAATTGAGAATAGTTATCACTGACCGTAATATTAAGGAAGAAAATTTAAAAAGGGAACTTCATTCTGTAAGAATGCAACTTGCTTCTACCATCAACCATAACAAGTTAATGGTAGAAGAAGTTACGTCTTTGAAAAAGAATTTTAAACAGAAAGAAAACAAATACCTTGAAGAATTTTTAGACATGAAAGCTTTAAAAAGAAGAAGGTCCGAGGAATAAAATTATACAAACAAGACCAGTCTCTTCAAACAGTTTACATGTTGTGTAAACCAAAGCCCTATTATAATGAACATAATAAGGTAGCTATTGGCTACAAGAACCCTTTATGCCTCACCCGTGCAAAGCAAGTTCAGCCTGCTCTATATAATGGTTATGAAATTATCAAAAACAATCATGTCCCGGCTTTAGTGCACAACACAGAGGATACCCTAGAGATAGCTTAAGTCACTAGGAGGAAAATGAATGAAAAAATGAAAGACCCTGAGTGTGTGACTCATAAGGTTAAGATTGCACCACCTGATTACTCGAAAGAGAATTATTTCGACCTTCACACCACAGAAGCAATTGACCCCTGAGCAAATATTTTGGTCTCAAGATCTCATCAAGATGAAAAAAAGCTCTAAAAAAGCAGACCACCGCCTCAAGACCAATCAAAGCGTTGACGGTGTATCCACCAAATACACCTGCAACACTTGTCCCTAGGGTGCTTCCAACAAAAAGTCAAGTGAAAATTAATATTTTTGCACTTATATAACTTTTTTTGGAATTTGAAAAAACCTGTAAAAAGAGAATTACACCAACGAGGCTCACTGAAGGGGAAAGGGGTTTTGAACAAACCAAGGAATGTTACCTCACTGAGGTCATTCCATTTTTCAAAACACTTAAAGAACATTTTGAGGGAATTCAAAAGGCTTTAACTAAAGAAATTAAAGAAATAAAAGACATTTTTGAAAAGTTAGAAGCTGAAGTTGACCAAAATATTGTCAATAGGAAGCATGATGAGATTGAGCGGAAAAATCTTCTTTTTGCAAATGATAATTTAATTGTTGATTGCTTGTCCAAAGAAGTGTTTTATATTGCAACGAATTCTGAGCTTACTGTATCTAGATTTACTGAAATGCATGAAGCCCACACCATTGTTCAAACACGTTGTCTGGAACTTGAAGCAGAGCTTTCTAAATTATGAGATAAGGTTCAAAAAGATGATCATACAGAATTAGTAAAACGTTTTTCCAATCTTGAGGTTAATCACTTAAATTTACAGTTAAAGTATCAAAACCTTAAAGAAAGTTTTGGAAATGACCCATCGCCACCTGCTCGAGATACTCCTCATTTTGACTCGGTCTTTGTAATAAAAAAATGAAACGGGGGGGGGGGGGGGGGGGGGGGGGGGGGGGGGGGGGGGGGGGGGGGTTTTTATTTTTTCCTCCATTCAAGGAAAGTAGAACGCCATCAAAAAATTGAGAATGCAAATCTCTCAATTGAAAGAGACCCATAGTGAAGCAGACCGTACTCTTGATTTCAGGACCTTAGATTTTCAAATCACTTAATTAACTGAAAAAGTCACCGTTCTTCAAGGAAAAAATGAGCTTTTTAAGGCAGAGAATGAAAAAGTTAAACAACATTACAATAATTGTACGATACTATTAGATCACGCGTGCTAAGCATATAGAACAGACAACGGCCTTGCTAACTGAAAATGAGAATCTGAAAGCCCAAATACATGAAAATCTGAAATGCAACACTATGGAGTCTGTAAAACCAAGAGTTCTTCCACCCGGTAGGTATGCTATAGATGTTGAACCAATTCCCTCTCATAATAGGAACAACAGGGAAGTTCATCTACATTATCTCAAACATCTTAAGGAAAGTGTAGAAACCCTTCACGAGATAGTAGAGGAAGCTAAGGTTAAAAGACCATTAGATAGATCACTTGCATCCGCTTCCCTTTATACTAAACACTCTCAGGAACTATTAGAATATGCGATTTGCACTTGTCCGAAAGACTTTAACCAACGAGATAAAAAGCACGCTCCTACCCCTTTAATTAGGAAAAAGCAAGTTACTTTTGAAGAACAATGTGACAAGTCAAGGAGTAACACACACAAACATGTAGAGCAACTGAACACTCAGAAGACTAATGTCCTTGTGCCTCCTTCTACAGGAGTAAACTGTTTCACCAATGCTAGCGGATCACAGCCTAGGAGCAATACCAAGAAAAATAGGATCTCGCTAGCTAAAGGTATCAACAAGAAGAAAGTGGCAGTACCCCTAGACAAAAAAACTAACTAAGAGACACGAATCGTGTTAATTCTAGTAGCATCCCCCCCACACCCCCCCGCCTCTAAGCGTACTGTATATAATGTCGAATTCTGAATCTGTTGCCAAACATGTTAACAAATGTTTTTAAATTTCTGCAATCATGATGTGTTGTGGTTGACTATTTACAATCTTGTTAAGCATCTCCCTCTATCATAATATTCATAATTTGTGCGCAATGTGAACCAGTTTGAAACCTAAAGCAATTTAGGCAAGTATGGAAACCCACATGCAAAGTTGCATACCAGTATTGGTCAACCAATGGAGACCACACGGGCATAATATTCACTTAGGAAACAGTGCCCTTAACTAGCTCACTAAACCCCAAGTACACCTGCTAATCAAAACGAGAATAGGTTTATACGTTGCGCTAACCAAACAGTGAACCCCAACCAAAATTGGGAGTCCACATTCCAAACACTCTATCTTCGACGTTTTCAAATGCAGTCGTACCTATCTCCTATGTATATGAATCAGGCTGCTCAAAACATATGACAGGGGATCGCTCACGGCTCAGGAAGTCCGTGAAAAAGTTCATCGGGACAGTTAGATTCGGGAATGACCACTTTGGTGCTATCATGGGTTATGGAGACTATATAATTGGTGATAGTGTAATCTCCAGGGTATACTATGTGGAAGGACTAGGACACAATCTATTCTCTGTCGAACAATTTTGTGACTCTGATCTAGAAGTTGCATTCAGGAAACATTTATGTTATGTTCGAGATACAGATGGTGTTGAATTAATGAAAGGTTCTTGCGGTTCTAATTTATATACTATCTCGGTTGAAGACATGATAAATTCCTCTCCCATTTGCTTGTTGTCTAAGGCCTCCAAGAACAAATTATGGTTATGGCATCGTCGTTTAAACCACTTGAACTTCGATACCATCAATGGCCTTGCAAGAAAGGACTTAGTCAGAAGTTTACCTAGATTTAAGTTTGAGAAAGATCATCTTTGCTCTGCATGTCAACTAGGAAAGAGCAAAAAGCATACCCACAAACTTAAAACCGAAAGCACCAACTTGGAAGTTCTTAATACCCTTCATATGGATTTATATGGACCGATGCGAGTGCAAACAATTAATAGGAAGAAATATATCTTAGTCATCGTTAATGATTATTTTCGGTTTACTTGGGTTAAGTTTTTGAGATTGAAAGATGAAACCTTAGAGGTCGTCATCAAATTTCTGAAGCAAATACAAGTCGGTCTCAACAAAACTATTAGATACATCCGTACCGATAATGGCACAGAATTTGTCAATAAAGATTTGACTGCCCCCCCCCCCCCCACCGCCCTCCCCTCCCAGCGCATATTATGAACGTGTCCGACAATTTTCACCAAAAACGTTCTAAGAACTCACAACAGAACGGCGTTGTCTAAAGATGGAATCGAACCTTGTAGAGGCCGCTAGACAATGCTGATATTTCCAAGGCTACGAATGTTATTCTATGGCAGAAGCTGTGGCTACATTGCTTGTTACACCCAAAAAACCATCCCATCATTCACACTCTCATAACAAAATTCCATAGAGCTGGTGCATGATAAGAATGCCTGAATCTTACCTATTTGTGTCCCTTTGAATCTCTTTGTGTTATCCAAACAAATACAGCCAAAGATCTTGGAAACTAATATATAATATATATATATATATATATAAATATATATATAATCTAAATCTATTTATATATACGTATCGATTACGGAAATGTTGATTTATTTATTTTCGGCTCTTGAGTTCTTGCTCATTTCTTTTTCGTCAGATTTCCGCGGAGTATTTGGTCGACTGTTTCGTTTTAGCGATTGAAGGTGTCTTGAGTGAATTGTATTTATGTCGCACTTAGCCCAAGTGTTGAGTCATTTTGCGTAATTACCACACAACCATAATATAAGATAACGATTTTGGTAAAGATAACGGTTTTGTTATGAGACAACGGTTTTAGTAAAGATAATGGTTTCGTTATGAGATAATGGTTTTGGTAAAGATAACAATTTCATTATGAGATAACGGTTTTGATAAAAGATAACGGGTTCGTTATAAGATAATGGTTTTGAGATAAAAAAGTAAAGGTTTGGTGATAAGAAAAAGGGGGTTTTGTAACGGTATTGAGAATCTTGGTGTGTGTAAAGACAAACACTTGTAGAATAAGACAACTTTGTACAAATGTTGATAAAGTGACGTAAATGATTAGGTCGTGGTTGGGTACTATTGTGCGCCTGCGTTGAGATTATTTGTGCTTTGAGATTGAGATTTGTGCTGTTTGCATTTTGCAATTGAGGTGAGTTCTTGTAGCCTCATTTTTCTATTGTTTTTCTGTTGGGGGAAAATGATAGTCAAATGTGTTTTGAACTGTTTTGAATTGAACTGTGCAAAATATGATTTTATTTTTGGGACAAGATACGTGCTTATGACTGCTATGTAAATATTATGTGTTGCATGATTGTTTGGTTCGGAGGGGTACGCCTATCCTAGTATTTGTATGATTGTTTGGATCGGATGGGTACGCCTATCTAGTATTTGTGTAGTATTGGAGCCGATGGTACGCCTACCTTGGTATGTGTGAGGTCCTACTCTAATTTAGTGCTCCAGCTGGTAGGCCCTTTAGGTGCGTAAGTGACATATGGTATTTGACTAGCGAGATTGATATGTTGTGTTACATGATTAGCGGGATGCTGAGTCATGGGTTGTTTGCATATATATTCACTGTCATATAGCACTATTGTCTACTGGTTCGAAATATTGGCATAACTTTTGGGTTTAAGGTCAAACCTACGAGCTCACCAACATTATTGTTAACATTTTCGAGTATCATTTTCAGGTGTGTCAATTAAAGGTATGTGAATGAGGTTGGAAGACCAACGATGTGTACCCAAGGGGGATGAGTCAAGATGAGTTGAAATTGTTTTACTGCCAAGTCGTAACTTGTAAAGTTAATCTAAATCCAAATCCTTTCTTTGTAAATTGTAAAGTGTATGATCTTGTATCTTGTGCGATGAACGGTATCATCGTATCCCGTGTTTCCGCTACTGAAGGGGTGTGACACATAATCATGGCGCAACATAGAAAAATCATGCCTCTTAAACGTCTCACTTGTAATATTAAGATGGTCCAAACTCAGATAGACAAATTAACGATCACCGTTTTCAAGAATAGCAAAACATACTCCGCTATCACCATTTTATAGAATAGCAAAACATACTCTGCCTTTTTGAGCTGCCAAGTACCCCAACACCTTATGTCGTAAGAAAGGAAAAAGATAATTGGGGCTTAAAACATTGCATTTGTTTGTTAACATATGCACTCTACATGCAGTAAACTTGACGGTAAAAGAGCCTCTTCAGACATCCCAAACCCTTTTTCTAGTAATCATGCAAGATATTATACACCTTGTCATCAATTTCCTCAAACATAGCTTGAAAGTCTGTGTGTTTAAAACTCCAAATACTGCTGGCAGGATGTATAATATCTTACACGATGTGCTAGTTTCTTGTCGGGAATTTTGTTCCCGATCACACACAAAATTTATACTTGTTAGAAACAATATATATATATATATATTATATATATAACAGGATAAATAAATGACACCTCATGCAACTTAAATGCCACATAATCACCAAATGGCACCTCACCCAGAATAAATGCCACATCATCTTTAAAGAAACCTAAGTCAACACAATTTTAATCCCAATCATCAATATACATATCGTGGAAATTCTAGAAATAAATGGTGCTAAAAAGTCTAATGCAAGATTCGAATTCGAGATAATGAACATTTAAGCAAAGCACTTAACCACTGGATCATGACCCTATTTGTGTTTTCATTTGGTAAAAAACACTCATAAAAGCACTCAATTTCAAAATCAATGCAATATGACTATTTCAAATCTCAGTCATCCCTAAAAGAAATCCAAACTAATTCTAAGAATTTAAATCTTAGTCAACCGTAAAATCAAGCATCACTTTAATACTAAGTTAATCATTTCCAAAAAATCTAGAGATCTGATTTAGAATGGTATTTATTGGAGAAGAAGGACCAAATTCAATGCATATCACAGTTCAAAAGTAACGCCAGAAGGTTTTATCAGGGATAACAATTTGAAAACCCTATTGATAAGCCTACTCAAGAAATTCATAGTCACAATTCATCAAAATACAGCACACACATCTGGCAATATCATCAACCCATCGAATGTATATTTTTGAATTAGATTTACGTCTTCATTACCGGCGATTTCTAATTCAACACCACCACCATACGATGATTAAAACTAGGTTTATGAAGATACAATGGATCTACAATCTCTGGCTTAAACAAGAGGTGAGTTTTAGGTCTTTTTTTGGAATTATGTGTAATGCAAAATATTGATTACAATTATTTTTTTGTGAAGTGGATCTGTTAGATGATATGGTTGTGATCATTTCATTCATTTTACGGATTCTTAATTATTTTACGAATATATGACAACTAACAGTTTCACCTGCATATTAAGTGCTTGATAAAATGCTAAGATGAAATATTTCACCTGCATATTAAGTGCTTGATAAAATGCTAAGATGAAATATCACTAAATGACGTTATTCGATTAATTCGATTAATTTTACTTTTTTGTTGATTTCTTTACCCCATAAAATGACGTTATTCCACATTTTAATCCATTTTGGCCTGCTCAAATGGTAGTAGAGCTTCAAAGTTGCTCTAGGCATTTTGAAATGTAGTGTTTGGGTAAGCATAAGCTTCTCAACATGGTGATGATATTGGTAGGACTTTTCATCTCATACACTTGACGGATTGTTTTTAGGTATAAGAATTCAGCAAGCCCCTTACCGCACCTACATTTTGTATTTCTTTAATTCGTGTTTTTGTGTTTGGGGTCATAAGCAACTGAAGTTATATGCATTTGTTTGGTTACGCTCTGATCAATTTTAGGTTCAAAGGTTGGCATCAATTTATCGCTTGCTGAGTGAGCATATAGGGTGTAACCCAGGCACGAGAAGGTAGTATTACATGTTTTTATGTTCTCTTTATGCGTTGCACATTTGATAAAAAGTAGATCTTTACCTTTTTGTAACACCACCATTAGTTGT
>BQNB010045542.1:0-43149 GCA_026074375.1 Tanacetum coccineum
TTAGAAACATAGTCGACAGCGACTAAAATGTATTCGAATTTGTATGATTTCGGAAAGGGTCCCATGAAATCGATACCTCATATGTCGAAAATTTCACATACTTGAATGTTATTTAAGGGCATCTCGTCGCGTTTTGGAATATTTCTTGTCTTCTGACATACTTCGCAGAGGCGAACTTGAGTATGAGCTTCTTTGATTATAGTCGGCCAGTAAAAACCTAAGTCTAAGACTTTTTTAGCTGTTGTATTTGGTCCATAATGTCTACCCGTCGGTCCGTGGTGACATTGATCTAAAATGGTTCGGGGTTTTGGTCCAGAGATACAGCGTCTAATCATACCGTCAGACATACTTTGAAGAGGTAGGGTTCCTCCCAGAAGTAGTGTTTGATGTCTGAGAAAAAAAAAACTTTTGCTGATACGCCATTCCTTTAGGTATGATGTCACTTGCTAAATAATTTTCAAAATCTGCAAACCATGGTTCGTCTTCAGTGTTTATTTCCATAAGAGTTTCTCTAGGAAAATTATCATCGACTTCACTGTCATCACTTGTTTCTTCATTTTTAATTCGAGATAGATGGTCAGCTGCAACATTTTTTGTACCTTTTCTATCTTTTATTTCGATATCAAATTCTTATAAGAGTAGTATCCAACGGATAAGGAGTGGTTTAGCATCTTGTTTCTTGAATAGGTGTCTAAGAGCTGAGTGATCAGTGTGCACGATCGTCTTTGATAGTACCATATAGGATCAGAATTTGTCAAAAGCAAATACTACAGCCATAAGTTCTTTTTCAGTGATTGTATAGTTCTGCTGAGCTACGTTGAGAGTTTTGCTTGCAAAGTATATCGGGTGAAAATTTCTACCTTCTTTTTTACCTAAGATTGCTCTGACTACGAAATCACTTGCATCGCACATGAGTTCGAAAGGAAGATTCCAGTTTGGGCTTACGATCACATGAGCACATGTGAGCTTTTCTTTTAATATCTTGAATGCGTTTTGACATTCGTCATTGAATTCGAACGGAGTATCTTTTTTGAGCAACTTGGTGAGAGGACGGGCTATTTTTGAGAAAGATTTAATAAATCTTCGGTAGAAACCGACATGTCCTAGAAAGCTTCTAATACCTTTGATATTAGTGGGTGGTGGAAGTTTGGAGATTACGTCGATTTTTTCTTTGTCGACTTCGAGGCCTGCTTCAGAAACCTTGTGTCCAAGCACAATTCCTTCTTTATCCGTGAAGTGAGATTTTTCCTAATTAAGGACAAGATGTGCATCTTTACAACGCTGAAGCATTTTATCGAGATTGTTTAGACAGGGATCAAAAGAGCTTCCAAAGACAGAGAAATGGTCCATGAATACTTCTACTGATTCTTCGATCATGTCATGAAATATTGCCAACATGCACCTTTGGAAAGTAGCTGGAGCATTACATAAACCGAAAGGCATTCGCCTATAAGCGTATGTACCAAAGGGACATGTGAACGTTGTTTTTTCTTGGTCCATAGGATTGATTGGTATTTGAAAATATCTCGAAAAACCGTCGAGGAAACAGAAATATTTATTTCCTGCGAGTCTTTCTAACATTTAGTCCATAAACAGCAAGGGAAAATGATCTTTTGTAGTTGCTTCATTGAGTTTTCGATAGTCAATACATACTCTCTAACCTGTAACAGTTCTTGTTGGTACAAGTTCATTTCTTTCATTAGTAACAACTGTAATACCACCTTTTTTTGGTACATAGTGAATCGGGCTTACCCAAGGGCTATCGGCGATTGGATAAATGATACCTGTATTGAGGAGTTTAACTATTTCATTTTTACAACTTCTTGCATGTTTAGATTTAATCTTCTTTGTGTTCAAACAACTGGTTTTTTGTCTTCCAGGAGTTGAATTTTATGTTTACAAAGATGGACAGATTCTGGGAATGTCTGTGATTTTCCATGCAAAGGCTTGCTTGTGTATTTTAAGAACGGATATGAGCTTATTTTTGTTTTCTTCAGAAAGCTGAGATGATATGATAACAAGAAGAAAAGAGGGTTCTTCCAAGAATACATATTCCAGGTTATCAGGAAGAGGTTTAAGTTCAAGATTCGTAGGAGGTTCTTCAATAGATGTTTTGATCTTGTAATCGGTGTTAAAGGTGATTTTTTCAAATGGTGGTTCTTCGGTGTCATATTCAGACTCAATTTTTTTATCGGCAGTCATTGCCATGAATTCATCAAATTCAGCAAAGAGTTTCTCTTCAAGGATGGTTCCTTTGATGGAATGGAGTATTTCACTACATTCGTCGAGAAGAGCATCGAAATCTTCTTCTAAGATCTCGTCGATGACGTCAATACTAAAGCATGTATCATCATTTGAATAGGAGTGTTTCATCGCAGAATCGATGTGAAAGATCATTCGTTCAGTTCCAACTCCAAGATTGAGTTGCTTCTGTTTGACTCGAATTACTACATTGGCAGTGTGAAGAAAAGGTCTTCCTAAGATTAAGGGAACTTTACTATCTTCTTCCATTTATAGAATAACAAAATCAGCAAGGAAGGTGAATTTACCACCTTCAACGAGCATAATTTCAGCTATTCTAACAGGGTATTAGAATGATCGATCGGCTAATCTTACGCTTATTTTAGTGGGTTTGAGAGTTTCAAGAGATAATTTCATGTATAGAGAATATGGCATGAGATTAATGCTAGCACCAAGGTCGGCTAAAGCATTGCATGAGAAAGGTTTGTTGAAATGACATGGAATAAGAAAACTTCCGGGGTCTCCAAGTTTTGGTGGAACTTTGTTTTGAAGTATCATGGAACTTTCATCGCTCAGAAAAACAGTTGAGATTTGTTTAATTTTATGTTTGTTATTTACGAGTTCTTTGATAAACTTACCATAATTGGACATTCTGGCTAAAACATCAACAAGAGGTACGTTGATTCGAACGGCTCGGATCATGTCAAGGAATTTTCCATATTAAGATTCTATTTTTTATTTTTTGAGGCGTTGAGGATATGAGATTTTTGGTTTGTATGGTTTTGGTTGAGGTGTTTCTTTGACTGGTTTTGATGCTTTAGGTTTGGGTTAAGGTGTAGGTTCATCATCTTCATGTTCGCTATTGAAGTTGATAGGAGTTTCAGAATTGTTTTGTTGATCATTTGGGTTATCTGGTAGGTCATAATATTTACCACTCTGTGTAAATACGGCATTCACATTCTCGTTTCGAGCTTGCGGTGGTTGGGTAAGGTTTAGATGAACTACCTTTTGGGTTAGGTTGAGTGTTACTAGGAAGAGATCCAGAAGGTCGACCAGATTGTTTGTCAGCAAGTCTGTCGAATTTAGTTTTGAGATTTTGAATCGAGACTTGCTGGTTTTTGGTTGTTGTTTCGAGTTTGTTTTTGAGATCCATAAAGGTGTCTTTGAAAAAAGAGTTAGTTGAGTGTTGAGCTTTGATAAAATTGCTAAGTCGCTTTTAAAGATCGGGTTTATCATCAGAGTGAGATTGATAGTTGTCTCGGTTGTAATCGTTTCTTCCACTTGAACGCCAGTTATCGCTATTGGAATCACGGTCGCGGTAATCATTATAAAAACGAGTACGATGGAAAGTTTGCATAAATTTGGCTTCTTCTTCACGGGACATGGGAATTTCATCATCGTCAAGGTTTGATTGTTTTAAACTATATTGAAAATCTTTATACTGAGCATCCATTTTCATGGTCATGGCATCCATTCGAGCCATAATTTGGTCAGTGTTGGAATTACTGCTACCTTCAGCGGCGAAAGCAACGGTTTTCTTAAGAGACGATTTGGTTTTTTGTTTTTGGTTTTTAGCCCAGTCGAGCTTGAGTAAGACTTTGTCTTCGAGAAGCTGATAAACTCGATTTAGAGTTTTATAGAGGAAAATACCACCAGTTGCGGAATTTAGAACTTCTTGGGTTATTTCGTTGAGACCATGGTAAAAGATTTTGATAATATTGCATTTGGACAGATTGTGACCATGGCAGTTCCTGAGCATTTCTTTCATACAAAGCCAAGCATCGGTTAGAGATTTGTTTTCATGTTGAGAAAAGGCTCGGACTTCTCTGAGGAGTCGATCGAAAAGAGCTGGGGGAAAGAATCGGCTAATGAAAGCAGTTCGAAGTTCATCCTACGTTTTGATAGTTCCTTCGTTGAGTTCGTCCAACAATGTTTTTGCTTCTCCGGTGAGTGATAGGGGAAACATCATTAGGCGGACAACTTCATTCTCGGTGTCTCTGTATTTAAACATATCACATATTCCTAGGAATTCGTGAATGTGTTTGTGAGGATCGGTTTTGGTTCTACCATCAAATTGGTTTCCCTTGATGAGAGTCAAGTGGTTACCTTTAATGGCGAACTCGTTTGCGGTTTCAGGAATGATGATTGTGGAACTGGATGTTATGAGCCGAAAACACGGTCGGCCAGACACATTGCGGTTCGTTTCATCCATTGGATCATATTTCAACGAAATATAAGGAAGTGCCGGAGTATTGGATGTCGAGAATTGGCGGATAGACAATCTCGGAGTGTTTGAGGTGGTTGTTTCTTTGTTTGGTATGGAAACCTCTTCTGTTTCGTCGACGAACATTTCGATTTATATGTACATTTTGGTTCAGGTAATCGTTCCATCCAAGTTCAGAGTTGGAAGAGTTGATGCATCAAAGGTGAATTTGTTTGGTAGTTTGCCAGGAAAGAATACTGTACGGTGTTTTTTTTGAAAAGTTGGGAAATGTTAAATAATTATTTTAAAAAAGGTTTGATTACAGAACAGCTTTTGAAATCCTCGGCAGCGGCGCCAAAAAACTTTTGATGTGTTTTGAAAGCTTTAAATTTATAAGACTGAGGATTTAACGGTTATTAGTTTGACACACGGGTTCAAAGTATAACCCACGTATTGTAGTTCACCAATCTTTTTTTTAGGTAAGACCATGTCGTCTATAGGGATTTGGTTGTGTCGATAATTCAGCTGGAAAAAAAATAAATTTAACAAATGTGAGAAATATGATACTTTCTCGGATAACTTCATATAATTCATAAGCAGTGGTAATAGTTACGATCTTAGACGTAGGACTTTAATTTATAAAAAATATTTTTTCTCAGAAAACGTTTTCACAAATTAACTTGTTTAACTTAAGACTTATGTTTGGTTAACTTGATTAAATGTCTTTCAAATAATCCAGTTACTATTATATCAAATCTATTTTGTTTATCAAATAACGTAAGTGGATTTCTCGTCACAGGCGATAAAGATCATAGACAAATCTTTAAGACTATATAGATCACAACGGGTCTTTCGACCTATACCGGTGTGAGTATATTTTCAAAGTTGATAATCAAAGTTGATAAGATACGATAGAATTGTAACATAAGCTTAAGATTAACAAGATCGTAATTATATCAAATGCTTATTCATTATATTATTTTCACCGAGTAGTCATGAGAGTTTAGCCTCTCATGGCTATGAAGTTCATAATAAGATCAAGTAGAGTAACAGAAATCATACTATATTCTGGCAAGAGTATGGATCAAAACTTTTCCCGCAACAAGTATTAATCATAATACAACCTTATTTGACTAGAACTATGATAATATTCTTCTTCGTTCTTCGTGGTTTGATCTTCAATCTTCAAAGTAGTATGGTGTTTTTGGGTTTGGAGATTGAGAGATTATGGTGTGTGAGTGAGTGTTGGAATTGATAATGGGATGATCAAATGTGTGTAAGATTTGGCTCTATTTATAGGCTAAGTTCGGGGTCGAAGTGCGGCGCACACAAAAGATTGTGCGGCGCACTTCAGGTGTTAATGCAAGGGTATTTAATGACTTTATTTAATTTTCATAGCTGGATGGGAAGTGCGGCGTACAAAATTATTTGTGCGGTGTACTTGGTGTATAAATGCATTCTTCATTTAATAGACTTTAATTCTTGAACTCGCTTGGATGTGCGGCGCACAAAGGGTAAGTGTGGCGCACTTGGGATCTTTTCAGCGATGAGTTTTTTTCTTTTTTCTAGTTTGTTTTTCGATAATCGTAAACACTTGGGTCATTGTTCCTTTTGAGCTCGGGATATTTTCAAGTGAACCTGCATATAATTCATGCTATTAAGTATCGAAAGTTCATGAGAAATGATAGAATATATATAAATAACGCCGCTAAAAACATGTATAATTTAGGCGTTATCAGGAACCGCCCCGACAGATGCTTCTGTTTTTGTCTTTTTGTGGTAAAGGTAAAATATGGTGAAAACTGACTTGTTTTAGGGAGGAAATGACCATATTTGAAATTTGAAATAATTACCACATAAAATATTTCTTTATAATTCAAAAATGATTTGTCTGATTGATTTTTGAAAAATTATTTTATTACATTTATAAAAATATAAGGTTGATGCGGTTGTCGTAAGGGACTTCTACAAGAAGTTTTACAACTCCCTAGGCAGAGTACCTAATCATTGTAGTAGTAGTATAGGCAAGGACTCGAGGTTGTTATCGTTCTTTAGGGGAATTAATGTTGGGAAGGCGTTGATCTCGGAGTCTAACAGAATTTAAGGGTTGAATGAATATTATTTTTGTGTTTTTTATTGTTTATGGGATAGCAGTAAAATCATATGTTGAGGGTTTGGTTTGGTTTTAAGCTATTTAAACCTAAATAATTATCTGAGCTACTCGGTGCATAACAATAGAATAAGATTGTGTTCATTTAATCATGTATTACTCTCTAGATTACTTCTTCTAGTGTTATTGCTTTGTCACACTTGTGATGGTTTATGTAACTATTTCCTAAGTCATGAACGAATTACACGAACCCGTCGTCTATTTAATATTATGTTGAGGCAAAACACAAAGTAAGGTAGTATGAAGACTATTTACAAGGCCCCTACGAGTATATTAAATGCATGTGAAATATATTAAGAGTGGATCAACCATATAAGGGGCAAGGTAGTATGCAGATTGTTACCCTATGGTATCCTTTCTATACAATCATGTTTTCCTAGACATATCAACAGCGATACAGACAAAAGCTAGTTTCTAAAACCTAACATGCATATTCATCATAAGAAGCAACACCATTAAGATCTACATCCTAGGTTTCATACAATCATAAATGAACACAATAGAAGGTTTAGCCAAGCATGTTAAAGATAAAGCAAGAACAGATAAGAATCACACAACAAGACATATTGAATGATTAAGCTAGTCTTACTTGATTGAAACATGAATTGAAGGAAGTATGATAGGGCATTGAGGCCTTAAAATCATCCCTAACAGCTGCTAAACGAACTAGGGTTCGTCCCTTTCTTTTACTCTAAAGTTACACATTTAAGACCCTAAAAACGGATTTGTATATATAGAAAAATCGATGCGACGGCGTCGCATTTTAATCGTGACGCCGTCGTAAAAGAGAATATTCTAGATAATGGGATGGGTCGTGCATTCTGACACCATCTTAAGATCTTGTGATGTCGTCTTGGTATGAAATGTAACGACGTCACGTGTAATTTGTGATGCCGTCTCTAGCCGCTGAGAACATAATCTTGAGAGATGTTGGTGTAGGTCTTTCAAGAGTCTTGGTGTTGGTCCGTAGTCTTGTCCGTTTCTTCTCCAAATGAGTCCAAGTCACATGTATTTCTTCCAAATGCCTTCCAAATGCTAAATACCTGAAAAGGAACGATTAAGTACCTATTTTGGGCATAAATGCACGATTTAGGGGGTTAAACGACCTCGAAAAGTGTACATTAAATGACTCTCTCATCAAAAACACCTATATGGGAATTCTCTTGTCATCAAGAAAATAGTCTTTTCTACCTAGACAATAACAATATGAGGGTCATGTTACCTACTCTTTAAAAGTATTTTACCACACAACCTTCTAGACCTCGTAATTAAAAGCACGGAAAGCATACACTAGCACCCCACATAAGTGTTTGGGATTCTCTCTTTTTCTCGGGTGTATAATAAATTATAACATAAAGGGGGAAATGGAAAAATAAACACTCATTACTGTCATGCATATTAAATAACCATAGGCTTGGTTAAAGGATCATAAACCTCCACCGCTCGGGTGCGAAGAATTATTTATTACTATCTAGAAGGTCTTTTCCAAGGGTTGATGGGCAGTTGTAGGTGTATGATAACATATAATGGAAACCTAAAAAAGATGTGATCATTTGAGTGGCTTCTCTTGGGGAAATTTGGGTGGAAGGGTTAGCTAATTATTTACAAGAATACACGCTGGGTTTGGTTGGTTAAGCCAAGAACTCGGACGAAGATATACAAACTCTACACAACTCTATATCAATCTCTTTCTTTTTCTTTTCTATTTTTTTATTAACATAATACCTCATAACTCGGGGTTTACAATACGTACCCTTACACTTGAGCCTTTTACATACTTGATATTTACAATCTAACTAATGACCCAATTTGAGGTGGATCAAAATAACATGGAGATCATCTAACAAATATATGGGGGTATTGACTTAACTTTTCTTCCCCATTCTTCCGCGAAATAAATACTACCATGAATCCCAATCGTCCCAAAATATTATTTACAAGGATATGTAGCTTAGAATCGTTATGTTATCATATATTTTAAATTAGGTTATGGTTTGTCGAAAATCGTCATGTCGGTATATAGTATAAGTATTTCCCGTATAGATAAAATATTCACTTAAGGACGAGCAAAAATCTATCTTCCGAGTTTCGTATCCATGGCGAGAATTGAATTGAGATTCACGTTTTAGTTACAAATTTGATGCTTGATTGCCAAATATTTTTGTTTTTGATTATAAACTAAGATATATAATAATAAAAACGAGATAATACTAAATATCAAGAACAAAGCAATAAAAGACATAATAAGCTAAATTATGCTACACTAATTAAATATTGAAAGAGGAAGAGATTTAAAACCGAATGAGAAACCAATACGATTTTAAAAACCCGATCTAATTAATATTCAACCTAAATACTTAAGTTTAGAGGCTTAGAGCTTTAAACTTGCAGATATTGAGCTAGCCCTTAAGGCTCCACGCCATACAGAGTTGAAACGATAATAGACAACATCAGCAAACATAAAGGATTAATGTCTAAGTTATTATTATGCTAAGTTTAAGTATTTTTTATTTTTTTTTGTTTTTTTAAGTTAAATTTATTAAGACATTTTAATTTATTAATATTTTTTTAATAAGTAGCTAGCAATTTATTTTTTTTTTTTTTATTATTATTTTTAAATTTCAATTGTTAATGCTGTTTTAAGTTTATATTTTTCTTTTTTGTTGTTCTTTTTTGATTATGGTCATTAAGATTTTTTTTGTTATTTTTAAAGGTATTGTTTTTTTTTTTATAGTATATATTTGTTGTCGGTTTCTTCCAGTCACTTTATCACGCTTAGCTTCAATCATTGTTGTGTTCTTGCGGATGATTTTGGAGAAGTTGGTTGTAGTTATTTATTATATTTTTTAATTTATTTCTTAATAGAATTTTATACTATTTAATCTTTTTCTATTCTAAAATTTTTTTAAATCCTATTTAAGGACAATTAAAATCATAACAGTATACTAAACCATTGTCCTAAAATTTTCGTTGCAAATGTCTTTACCAAATAAAACCTGGGCCGAAATCAGTGGGCCAAGATTTAGATTAAACAGTTTGCTTTAAAGCTTAAAATACTCCAAACCAATTTGTTACTCTACTGATTGAATATTTGCGAATGAAAAACAAATAGAAAGAGTTTTAAAACTAAAGAATATTAAGCTAAACGAACCAAGGAGAATGAAGGAAACCTCAAACGGGTACAGATAAGCTAGTTCTACTTGATATACTATAGAAATAAGCTACAAATCTAAAGTGCTCTCGAAAAGTTAAGTAGGTCAAAGGCTTAATGAAATAAGTTGAGTAACTCAATACTCATCGCCTACTTTTGTATCTTTCGAATCGAGCTAAAAACGAAACAAATAAGCTAAAGAGTTTTAATCCATAATAAGCTACTAGCACTACTTTGCTCTCAAAAATAAAATGGTCCTAGGCTTTTCGAAATAAGCCGAGTAAATGAATACTCGTGGCCACTTTTTGCTTTTCGAATCGAGCTTAAACAAAAGAAACGAACAAATCTAAATAGCTTATCCGAGCTTAATAAGGGAAACAAACAAAGCTAAATAGCTTATTCGAGCAAACGAATAAGAGAGAAACAAGAATAAGCTAACTTGGTAAACAATAAACACCGACTTTCATTAATAAGCATAAAAAATTCAAGACAATAAGCTGAATAAGCAGTTTAAATAAGTTGTAAATTACAAGCAGAAATTATAAGCTAAAACATAAGCTAACAAAAACTTGAACTATGCTAAAAAATAAAAATGAAGAAAGATATATTGCCTCCTCCAACGAGTCTGCAGCATGCGTCCTTTTATAACCAAATAAAGGGGGCAAATCAGTAATTTCACTTCATAGATATTTTAGGAGCTGCTAGGATAATTATCAAAAAAATGTGCAAGGAGGACTCGAACCCTGGACCTGCAGCACAATAACACAGCACCCCTACCATCTGAGCTAGCTGCTATTCTTGTAACATTATGCAATTGAAACTCTTATATCCATTTATTGTTGGGATGGGCTTATATTTTTATATATAACTGGTAAACTTGGTTGGCCCGTACAAGGTGAACTGGGTCGAGTCTTGGAGTGGGGCCGGGTCCGTTAGACTTGTAATTCCATGCTCTTTCCAATGGAGTGCTCGAGGCTTCAAGTGGGCTTCGTTTGAATCTTGATAAATGAGAAAACGTTGTCGAAAGTCGCCTAAAAATCACCGTTTATGCTTTGTTTTCAATCTTTTATACCTGCAAGACATAATAACACAAACCAAGCATGCTTGCAATATATTTTATCATTTTTCATGGTTATTAGTCCGATTAATAGTGTTTTCTAGGGTAGAAACGATGTATATTTAAGCACACATCAGGTTGAAACAATAATGTACTAAAAATAAGTACATACAAGGTAGGCTAAGGCGATTTAGGTGTAACGATTGGTTTAAGGGTGACAATGCTCTTCATTAATAATCTGGAATTCACCAGAAAATTATGAGAACCATGAAAAAGGATAGGCTCAGAGAGTTGTACTAGGGGTATCATGCACTAAAAATAAGTGCATGCTAAGGGTGTGGGATAGTTACATGATCAATGTGACCATCATAGCAGTTACAGGCCTCCGCTTTTTATTTTTAAAACATTAGGTTAATCCTAATGCCCTTATAAGCAAAATCCTAATACTCACTATGCTGGTCTTGGGATGCATTACATAAATACAAGTTCTAGAATTTATTATATACAAATACACTTATAATCCTAAGTAACCAATACCAAATGTTCCAGAAAAGGTGACAAAAACCCCCCACGCAAATACACATTCGTAAGACGGAATAGACACACATGATGGCTCACTCCTTCGTAACTTCGAACATGCTAAAGTTTAATATCTTAAGGGTGAACCTCACAAATCTTGGGGGAATTTGAGGGTTTTTTGTGTAGTAATATAAATTTCCTATCCATGAGCGCTATTACTTACTAAGTTTTCGTCGGTATGTGTCATAAAAAAAATTAATTTTGGGTCAAAATTACCTCTTATGCTAGGTTTCGATATATACCATATTTAAGGGACAAAGCAAATGGCAAAGGGAAAGAATATTTTTCTAAGGCTTATTTTTCCCCCTAAGGCTTAAGTTGAAATTGTCCCCAATGTTCTATGATAAGTACCAGTAAATACGAATTAAAGGGAAAAGAAAACAAGGAAAAGAAACTAGTACTCCCATGGTTTGCTCAATAATGGATAAGAAACATGCGATAACTGGTTAAATCGTACTGCAAGAATCATCCACTAAAATTTCCTAAGAACTTCCAAGCTTCTTCTCATCAAATATAACCTGTAATCAATGACAAAGACAATTATACCAAGCATAAAATGTGCGGTATACAAATATACAATGTGAATTTAGGGTTTGACTTGATAAAGCAGTAAAGATAGGATGAGAGAATGTTCAAATCATTTGTTTTTGGCCCAGGTTTAAACAGAAGTGTTCTATTTTAAAATGTTATGCAAGTTTTATTTTCAAAAATAAATTAAAAATTTAAGTTTTCTAGACCAGGGCGTTTGACAACGTCAGGGATAGCCTGACGCTTAAGGGGACATGTTTACTGGTGGGTGGAATGTAAATCGTGACGCCGTCACCTCAATATCCCACTTCCAAAAATAAATAAATAATCACCCAAACCATAAATCATACACTACCAAACATACACACACCTATCCACCCCCCCCAAACCCCCCACTCCCCCCCCCCCCCCCCCCCCCCCCCCCCCCCCCCCCCCCCCCCCCCCCCCTCCCCCCCCCCCCCCCAACACAAAAACCCCAAAACACACCCCCCCCCCCCCCCCCCCCCCCCCCCCCCCCCCCCCACACACCAACCACCAAAAAAAAAAAAAAATAAAAAAAAAAAAAAAAAAAACACACCCCCCCCCCCCCCCCCCCCCCCCCCCCCACACAAAAAAAAAAACACAACCCCCCCCCCAAAAAAAAAAAAAAAAAAAACCCGAGATTTGATAATTTACTCATATGACTCGAAACTGACGCGAATTAATCTAAACAATTTATTTAATATGCTTGAACTTGGTTCAAAAACCGAACAGATTCCCCTACACGTATTTTGTTGTAAAATACCTTTGATTGCAATTAAGACGAGGTTAAAAACAAAACAAAGCATGATTACAAGATTGGGGTTCGAACATGATAGAATAAAACACATGACACTCCTAATGTGCGGGAAAAATAAATATTGGGTTGCCTCCCAAAAAGTGCTTTTCTTTATTTTACGAGTCTTGTAGCAAGACTCGAAGTCACACGTTCTCATGTGACTTCTCCTTTGTATCTCTTGGACTCTCTTTCCAATTTCATTAGGTGTCGGATTTCTTTGCTTATACTTTCATCTTCCCTGTACTTGGGTGCTAAGGTCAGACTATCCGAGTAATAGGTTTTCCTACGATCATCGTTACTCCCAAGGACAAAGGGTGGTATAGAATCGGTATTTATGTCCTTAAAGTCTATATGGTTAGACTCTTCCATCTTATGAGGCATCTTAAATGTGATTTTTTCATCATCTTTTTCAAAAGTAACCGTTCCCTTATCCTGATCATAAACGAGACCAATATTCCTTGCAAATGGTTTTCCAAAGACTACTTCTCCTAGGCGGTGATCTATAATGCTAGTGGTATCCTCCAAAATCATGAAATTACACTCGTATGTGAAATTTCCTATGAAAACTTTTAAACCCTTGACTCTTCCTACAAAGTTGCTATTCTTACTAGGGTTGGATGGTTTCTGTCTTGACTTTAGCCCTTTATTCATGATCTCATTGTAATGTTGCTTAGACATAACATTAATTGGTGACTCTAAATCGATGTAAGCTTGTCTTTTAAGGAAGTGACCCATCTTGCAAGAGATCTTAACGTTGTTTAAATTTCTGGTTCTTATCTTTGCCTTTACCCAAGATGGTTTGGGGTATTTCAAAAGCCACTCATGATATTCTAATTCCTCCATGGTGGGGAAGGTGTCAAAGTATTCAATTTCATTTGACCCGTCTAATGAGTCAACGGCCCTACTATCCCCAAGCCATGACTAATTTTTTTTGAGGGTCAAGAAACTCCCTATTAAAGGTAGAACAAGATGGATTCGCATTCTCCATGATGAAGAATGGAATGGTCAATGAAAATTATGAACAAACACACAAAGAGAAGATAGACTACGAGAAAGCTAACATGCGGGAATTAAATCTTACTTGAAAGGATTCAAGCAAGTAGAACTAAGCTAAACTATGATCAAAACCTAACTATTCCCCATGCAGCGGCGCCAAAAACTTGTTGTGGTTGTCGTAAGGGACTTCTACAAGAAGTTTTACAACTCCCTAGGCAGTGTACCTAATCGTTGTAGTGTAGTATAGGCAAGACTCGGGGGTTGTTATCGTTCTCTAGGGGAATAGGTTGGAAAGGCTTGATTCAGGACTTCCTCCCCCTACCTACATCCTATTCCTACCTCACTCCCTTCATAACAGGAATTTCGACAGGGTTAAGAGAAAGCATTATTTTTGTGTTTTTATATATTATGAAAGCAGTAAATCATATGTTTGAGAGGTTTGGTTTAGTTTTAGCTATTAAACTAAATAATAATCTAAGCTACTAGTTATAACAATATAATAAAAGATTGTGTTCATTTAATCATGGATTACTCCCTAGATTGCTTCTCCTAGTGTTGTTGCTTTGTCACACTTGTGATGGTCTATGTAACTATTTCCTAAGTCATGAACGAATTACACGAACCCGTCGTCTATTTAATATTCCGTTGAGGCAAAACACAAAGTAAGGTAGTATGAAGACTATTACCCGACCCCCAAGAGTATATTAAATGCATGTGAAATATATTAAGAGTGGATCAACCATATTAAGGGGCAAGGTAGTATGAAGATGTTACCAGATGTTTAACCTTTCTCACAATCATGTTTTCCTAGACTATTAATCAACAGACGATACAACAAAAGGACTAATTTTCTAAGACTAACATGCATATTTATCACAAGAAACAACACCACTAAGATCTACATTATAGGTTTCATACAATCATAAATGAACATAATAGAAGGTTTAGCCAAGCATGTTAAAGATAAAGCAAGAACATATAAGAATCACACAACAAGACCATTGAATGATTAAGATAGTATTACTTGATTAAAACATGAATTGAAGGAAGTACAATAGGGTTTTGAGGCCCTAAAATCGTCCCTAATAGCTGCTAAACAAACTAGGGTTCGTCCCTTTCTTTTACTCTAAAGTTACACACTTAAAACCCTAAAAACGGATTTGTATATATAGATAAATCGTTGCGACGGCGTCGCGTTTTAATCGTGACGCCGTCGTGAGTAGAATATTCTAGATCTGCGTGCGAGTCGGTGCGTGCTGACGCCGTCATGAAATGTTGTGACGCCGTCACTAAGTGGGTTGTGACGGCGTCGTGTAGAGTTGGTGACGCCGTCTCCAGGCTCTGTGAGCACAAATCTTCAAGAGTCTTGGTGTTGGTCCGTAGTCTTGTCTGTTTCTTCTCCAAATGAGCCCAAGTCACGTGTATTTCTTCCAAATGCCTTCCAAATGCTAAATACCTGAAAAGGAACGATTAAGTACCTATTTTGGGCATAAATGCACGATTTAGGAGGTTAAACGACCCTGAAAAAGTGTATAAAATGACACCTCATCAAAGGTTAAGACAAAAACTTATTTCTTTGATCATCCTACAAGTTTAATGTTGTTTGTACATACCTTATGTGATTTACGTCGGGTGTAGACCAATGTCCGTCTTGATGCATACTTGAGACGTCGAGAGATGTTGATGCATGTATGCATTGATGATTTGTGATTACAAGTAACTTGCAAACAAATGTCGGTGTTGATGTAGACTTGAGACGTCGAGAGATGTAGATGCATGTATGCATTGATGATTTGTGATTACGAGTAACTTGCACACTTTACGTTACGTATTACAAGTCACATGTTTGTCATCACCAAAACATAAAGAGATCGTATAGATTAAATATCATAATATTTGCACTAACAATCTCCCCTTTTTTGATGATGACAAACTATGTAAACTATAACACATAGTAAAGTTTAAAAGTTACTCGTTTACACTCCCTTCTCCCCCTTTTGTCGAAGCAAAAAGGTATAATGTGGATTACGGTTGGAGCATATAGGTTGGAGGTTTGAGAAGAAGACATGAGAAGAGGATACATGCTCCGGGTATATATGCTAGATGAATGAGAAAAGGATATGTGCTTCGAGTATATAGGTTTGAGGAATGAGGAGAAGATATGAGAAATAAAGGTGAAGGTGATTGTGTGTTCCTTGGATAGTTTAGAAAAGGTCATGAGAGATGAGAAGTAGGCAAGAGAAGAAGGTAGGTACTTCGAGTGTATCGGATGAAGGAATGAGGAAAAGGTAGGTGATCCAAGTATATTGGTTGGAGGAATGAGAAGACAACATGATAAATAAGGTTGAGGTGGTTTTGTGTTTCTTAGATAATTTAAACGAGGTTATGAGAAATGAGAATAAGGCTTGAAAAGAAGGTAGGTGCTTCAAGAATATAAGTTGAAGGTATGAGAAGAGGACCTTAAGGTTGAGGGTGATTTTGAAGTGGAGGAGGTAAAGTATTTGGAGTATGAATGAGCCCTTCATTGTATTTTACAATCCATGATCCTATCTTCCTATAAAGGTAAGCTTGCATCATCCCAGTGAAGTCTTTTATCATCTCCGGATTCTAAACATTCCACATGCTATTTACCCACATATCTCCTAGCTTCCCCTTGCTCATTTTATCCCCATGATAATGACAAACCTTGCAAAGTAACTCTAGCAGATCCATGGATCAAATAAATGACCATCGAAATTCAAGACATTCGATGAATGCAATTTAAATAAGTAGGACACTTGTAAGTGCTCCCCCTAGGTGTAAGCTCCCCCTTGTTTCAGGAACCAAGGAGTCAAGATATAGATGTATGCTTCAAAACAAAGTTAGTAGACAAAGGGCTCAATATATATAGCAAGATATTAGCGGGAAACTAGACATGCACTTTTAGGTGTTGTTATTCTAAAGTATGACACTTTAAAAGGGATTTAAAACTTAGACACATGCAATCAACAATCTAAGTAATGAAAAAAAATAATCGAGACGTATGTTTAAAGATTAAGATTCGACTGACTTTTAATAAACAAGAGGGGGATTCGTTTATTGGGTGACACAAAAATATTATGAGGATGACTTTTTAAAGGGAGATAAATGACACTTAATATCTTGGCAAAATACGTTAAATAAATATACTTTAAAAGGATAAAATAAGACGAGGATGGAGACGATATGCTCTTGGATGAGATGAAAAAGATTCCATAGAGCAAAAAAAATGTGTGAGGATGAGCGAGACTAAAGAAGGAAGGTGTTGACAAGACGTTGTCAGAAATGAGTGATATATCATTTGCACTAACAATTGATGTGCAAGTGATCCTATCGAGACAAAGGTGGATGATTGGGTATTCAAAGGTTTGTTTAGTGTTTTGTTGGTTGACAATATTGAGGAATAAAGTGGGATGTGAAATGAGGTGGTAGTTCTTTCATGGTGGAAGAATAATGAGAGACTCAACAATGTGGTGACTCAATAACACTTGAAGATTGAATATCTTCTTTATGTTCTTCACTTTCTAGAAAGTGGAAAGTTTAGCGAATGAGTGAAATTTGCATTTAGCAAATTACTTAAATATTTTGGATGAAATAATTAAGTTAGGAGAGATATAGGAGGAATTTTAATAGTAACAGGACTATTAAAAGAGAAGAAACGTTTAGACGTGAGAGGAAACGTTAGAGAAGATAAGACTTATTAGAAGTGAAAAGACCATTCGAGGTGAGAAAAGACGTTTACGAAAAGTAAGGACCAATTTATGAGTATGACGATTGTAAGGATTGTGTTTGAGAATGAGACGCATTTCATTATGAAATTCTCTTGACAACATAAGCAACAGTGCTTATGGGAATTGAGATAAGAGAATGACCCATTGATCTTTAGAGAGATGTTGGGCATAGGTTTGGGTGCAAAGTAGACGTCAGCTCGTAGCAGAAGAATGAAAGTGTTTGGTTATGGATTCAGAAAAGAATGAACGCAATAACAAGCCTACTGCCGGCGGTCCCATAAATATATAGGGCCGCCTGTTTAATCAGGGGGCCGCCTGGTTTATGGTGACCGCTAACAGGAGATAAGTTTAGGAATTGACGGATTTTGTGAAAGGAGTAACATTTCAATTTGCATTTCGCTAATTAAAAAAATACTTAAGGTACTTCGGATGAAGTAGTTAAGTTGTCACGACGTACGGAGTAGAAAATAGACTAGAATCAAGACTAGTAAAAAAGAAGAGAAGGATTTACAGAATGTGGTCCATCATTCCCAGATTTAGATAAAGAAAATTAATGATTCACGCTTGAGGGGTAAAGAAAGAGTGTCGATGATGCTATCTTCAAATGGAACCATTCGATGGAGGTGTTTCGTCCTCGAGTGAAAAAAGAAATAAAAATAGATAAGGAAGAAAACAAATGAAAAGGGAAACGATGAGCTTGAATTAAGATGGACGGAGATTAGCGTACAATGTATAGCATCCATGAAGTTGTATAGTTCTTCTAGAGTATTGAGAATGTTTATAGAACAATCACACGATGAGGTATGAGGTTGTTGTAAGGTGGTAGCCGAAATAGTGGAGGAAAGAGATTAACCATCTCTATGGTTGAAGAGGCGTAGTTGAGTGAGAAGGAATAGGTATGATCGAAAGAAAAAGAGTGTTTTCGTCGAACAGAAAGAATGTTTTTGTCGAAGAGAAAAAAATGATTCGTCAAAGAAAATAAATGTTTCGTTGAAGAGAGAAGGAGAGCGTTTTAACTTATGTTGTTAAAAGGCTTGAACAAGAATTTTCAGATATGACCTTTAACGTTCGCGATCGCAAGTTAAAGATACTTGAATATTTCAGATGAAATATTTAAGTTGTCAAACCTACTTGGAAGAGCGTTAGATTTGTATCTAACCTTTACTTGACAAAAGAGTGGATCATTCGGAAGAAAGCAAGATGATGATTAAGGGAATGTGTGAGTGAAGACTCTAGGAGATATAAAACCGTTTTATGACTCTTTTAACTTTTTAGATATGTGACACGGACGCGAAGAAATACAAATGTGAGAAAATATATACCTAGATTCATAAGATATATAGATATGGGCATGCAAGTTTATCTACGCATGCATCAACACAATAATCAACAAGATTAATGTGTAAGACTATATGACATTTAAACATTAATTGTCATACATTAAACTATCATAGTGTAGGTGTACAATTAACACGTAAGTCATGTAAAATGACGCATACAAAACGTGATAATTTTAAATGCAATCATCATGTAAAACATGTTAGCATTTAGCACTTAGGAGCATGTGTTATTTAGATAAACTAAGAGATATTTTATCTAAATTGCTAGAAAAAAGGCAAACGCTTTTACAACAAACATGCATTCAATGGTCAAGCAAATAAACGTTGAGCATTAAGATAAACATGAAAGCATATAATTGCATTACGTGGGGAGCAAGTTATCATCATGAAACTTCAAAGCACATATGTGAGGTGCATTATGTCTAGATTGACCAAGGAGAAACCTAATTTCTACTTGCTTAGTGTGCACTCCTAATGAAATACAAAGTCTATCGATGTAGACTATCATTAGGCATATTTAAAAAGAGCCATTTAATCAAATTAGAGAATGAATATGAGACTATCACTAGTGGTGCTCAATTCAGGCTAAACACGACCATTTTTACGGGTTATACCATGAACCCAACTTCACTCTTGGAAGCAATTCAACCGTTAGGTCAAATTGAATTTCTAGTGCAATAGATTCTCCAGTAGTCATTCTTATGTTAGACAAAATGGAATTCCTATATTTGCCTAATGAAGTGTAGCAAAGATACGATTTATATTGTCTTATCACTCAGGGCCTAATATGACTCAACTAACATGCTTTAATTCCGGTTCACATAATCCTAATCAAGATGTGTGGAATCCTAAGGTTGAATGAAAGAGCAAGCAAGTTGTTGTAGGTGTAAAAGAGAATGAGTCACCTAGGACCTAGGAGTATGCTTAAGAGTGACAAAGTGTAATACTCTATAATGAGAGTGTTCAAAGAATGCACCTTTGCATGTCTTTTATGAAAGAAATCCAATTAAGGTTATTTACCTCAATAGATCTTGTGAATATTTCTTTATAGAAATAATGATGATTAACTAAAGTTTAGTTACATGTATGTTGGACTTTTAAAACAAGTGATTGACAAAGGGAAGATGTTTAATTCTAATGCCATAGGGCAGATTTACCTAAACCGAAGATGAATCTAAGACGAAGGATCCATCGATCCGTGGAGGTGCCAAATTTGGGCAAGGATTATTTTCCCACTATTTAGGAGATGGTGTTGAAATTAAGTTATTAGGAGAAGCTTATATAAATTATAAGGGTTCTTGGTTTGAGTTTTTGGAAATGACATCCAAGACTTGCTTGTCAAGTTGGAGTACTTATGAGTTTCCCGATGGAAATTCATAAGTCATCAATCCTACTTAGAGTGTGTTAAGTTTAGCATGTATAATTTAACCATAGCTAATAACACAACATTTAAACACTTTAGACTCAATTAAAAATCTTCACTACAAGTGTGAATTGCAATTCGATGACTAATCTTGTTGTCTTGCAATCGACTTCGTGATTTCATGTAATAACCAAGGAAGGTTAACATGTGGACTCGATATTTATCTATGGTTATTGATTGTATTTCCGTGATATAGATAAATCATTTTGTTCTGTTTTCCATTGTTTGTATTCTAATTTTGTAATTAGATTGAATGATGAGATTGATTATCGTTTGAATAATAATCATCTTCATATTTAAAATCCTCTTACAATTACTTATTAAAAGAAGGTACAAAAATGGTTTGTGGAATATGTTTAATTATTCCTAGCCCTAACCTTAGATGGTTAAAGGGTTCTTATATGGTGAATAAGAAATAGTATGCTTATTTGGTAAAGTAAGAGAAAGTTTTGATGAGAAGAGAATTTGAGCATTGAGTTGTGATTTTGAATTGTTTGAGCAAAGTTGCATATGTTATGTATTTGCTCATATTTGGCTTTTCAGAAACAACGACTTTACCAATTGCATTACAAGGTAAATTACTTGAGTATTTCGGATGAAACATTAAAGTCGTCAATCCTACTTTGTTAGCCTTATCAATTTCACAACACAATCACTAGAAACAAAGAGAATGAGACGTGTAGTTTTAGAGAGAGAATAGAGTTTAGAGAGAGAAATAAAACAAAACAAAAAGGGTTAGATTAATTTGAAAGAAAAGTGACCAACACCCTCTCCACACTTGGAGAGGGGTATATATAGTTCTACAAACACCATAGACCGGCCCAGTGTTCTTAATATAGGGTTACTGGGTCGCCGACTTGATACCAACAGGCTTTAATAGCCGTAACTAGGCCCTATTAAGTTTAGTATTATCGTACACTATAATTAATCGTAGTACAAGGTTTCTGGGTATGTTAAATGACCATCACTTTAATATTACAATAGATATTTCAAGGTCTAACAATCTCCCACTAAGGGGTGGTCATAACATACGGCATTACTCGTCTTAGGACATTGTTGTCTTGGGAATTCTTTACAGTTCCTTTAGCGAGCTGTGATATGGATATGGATCGTTGACTTAATATCTTTTTGAATCATTAAAAGCTTGACTAACTGAGATCTTTCGACTGACGATAATCGGAATGGCATCTTGCGTGTACGCGGCGGACATTTTTTACATACTTCTTACACATGCATTGCTTAAAGGCTGACAACCTCCCCCATCTTTATATCTTTCGATTGATCAACATACATGACTTTCTTTGAGGAAGATCTTGTACATCAGATCTTGCGAAAGTGTATTATAAATGAACGGAGCCTTTCAAGTCTTTGAGGTGTCTTTCGGATGGGAGTAAGAGTATAACTGCGATTCAGCTGGAGAATATGGTTACGCTATTGATTGTTCCTGCAATTATGGTTGCTTAAACAACATATCATGATGAAGTGGTCTTTGTTCACCTTAATCGAATTATGGTTTGTTGTAATTACCACGGTTTCCCCGTAATCAGTTTAAATCTGCCTGTGATCAGGTAGAATTCCCGAGGAATCCCTTGACAACGGTTGCGCAGATGCACTAGCCGTTCTCGAACCGGTGCGTTTCAAAAGCAGACAAAACCACTGGTAGAGTAAACAATGAGTTACTATCTCATCGATTGAATGGAAAATTGATTCGAAAATCAATCGAGTGTCGCTCAGAAAGTATTTTTGCGACACAACGAAGGTGTTTAAGGAGCAAAATCAATTTGTCATTAGAAATCCTTTGTTTGAAAATATACACAATCAATGTGCTCGAAAAATAATTGTTGAACACATCGAGAGGTTTTTCATAAAACACATTCGATAACTTCCATTCTGGACCAAGATTGATATCCAGTGTCACGAGTTCAATCCATATAGAATCTCCCACGTCACCTACCAAGAGCTTGTTTGATGTTGGCTCTAGAAGGATTTCCATCGTCACTGTGAATACCACAAAAGTATCACTCTGATGTTCTGGCATAATCACGAGGATAGTGCGTAGGACTCTGAATATATTCCTTGATTTCACAGTGTGTGAAGGTCAGTGTACTTTGGAATATTGTGTCCTAATGAGATTTATAGATTGACCTCGTTGGCTCTAGACTCTATAGGTGCACTTTGTTATTTGGTGATCGGAGGCTAGAGCGGACTGTCACCTTTTCAATATCTACGATCTCGGAGTAAGAAAGTCGATAGAAATGCATTGATCTATGTGAGAAATGAAACAAGTATCTTTTAAGATATCTTGAGTAGGTAGGGAGGGTTGTGCATTGCATCACTGGGTCCATGATGTCGGTCTTCAATGTCAGATAACACATTAGTGTTTCAGACTGCATATGTATTGACCCGGTTTCTGCCTAAGTGATGGAGGGCTGCACTTTTCTTTTCACCCTTTATCCTTAAATTCTTTTCTTTATTTAAACCTTTCATGCTTATCGTGGTAACTTCATCACAAAGCACTTGTTGGTTTGTTCCAGTGTGCTCTATGTCTGAAATGGCATATTTTTCCATTCTCACTTTTACTCCTTTTTCCAATATCATACCTAAGGGCTTCTAATCTATCTATAGGAGTGTCCTTGGGTAGATCCCTCCGGTTCTGGCTGGATCATAAAACAAATACCTATCCTTACCGCCTTATAACACCATAAGAAGTAACAGTTGGTCAGTCTAAGATGGTACCATGAATCCATAAAGCCCATTTGCCTAAAATCAAATCAATGTGTTTTTAGAAAATTCTTTTGATACACATTGAGAGTTTTTCAATAATCAACAAAAAGTCTCCCTTACACATGTGTGCCATATTATTAAAATCGTTTTTTTAGCACATGTCGAGGTTGGGAACGCACTTATATTCAACGACATCGTATGTAGTCAATTTTATTCACTTTCTCCCCCTCATAATTGCCATTGTGTTGAAAAGTTTTGATTAATTAGAGTAAATAAAAACAAATAATGTCCGTTAATTCAATGATAAATTGCCGAGCATAGGGAAAATAGTCATAGAACGCCAAGAACAAATAGAGATTATAATCCCCCTTATTAAAAGATTGCATTCACAAAATAACGGACTCTCTAGTGGGAGGAGTTTGAGCCACAATTTTAAAAGATTTTGATATTTTTTCTTTTTTTTTTTGAAAATATCTTGAAAAAAATTATGCTCAGTTTGGAAATGATTTTTGATAAAGAGTTGACAACATCTCATTTCCAGGGTGACATCGCGGGGGAGCATCCAAAACTTAGGATGTTTATATGATCTTGCTCAACTGATCGAGAACGATGTGTAACTTCCCTGTTGTGAAGGATAAATGTCACTAGATGAACTTTTCCTTTCTTTGGGTCAAAGTCCTAAGCTGGCATTTACTTAGAAGTCGTAGGAAAAATTTGAAAGGTGTCGTGTTTTGAAAGAATTAAACACTCCCGCCTCGAACTTCATTTATACCCCGGTGTTTGTAATATTTAATCAACATTTCTTAAAGGGCGTAAATGTTTTCGTAGTTCGAAGACATTGTCGGAGAAGAATATTTATGGATTTTTTAAATTTTTTGATTTTATATTTGGTTATTATAGGTTTTTTATTTTTGTATTTTTTTTATTCTGCTAGATATATACAAAGATTTACTGTAACTTTGCAAGTCGATAGAGTTTCCTCAAGGACACAGGCTGCGCATTCCAAGGCGACGAACCAAATAATTGAATCTGTCCACTGGTAGTGCTTTGGTGAAGATGTTGGCCAGTTGGTAATCGGTCTTGACAAAATACAGCTCAATCATACCCTTTTCTATGTGCTCCTTAATGAAATGGTAATAGACTGCTATGTGTTTGGTTCTAGAGTGTTGGACCAGGTTGCAAGATATGGCTATGGCTGACTTTGAATGACAATATATAGGAATCTTGTTAAAGTGATAGCCATAATCCGCTAACTGCGTTCTCATCCAAAGGACTTGAGCACAGCAAGCAGATAAAGACACATATTCTGATTTCGCGGTTGACACGCGATGTACTAGTCTTATTTCTTTAAAGGAACAGCTCACGAGCTTTTCGCCGAGAATTGTGCTTCCACCGGAAGTATCTTGAAGTGTCTTTACAACCCGCTAATAACATATGAAATCGGTTAGTTCAAAACCAGAATCCTTCGTATACCAGAGACCCATATTAACGGTTCCCCGGAGATAACAAAAGATCCTTTTAACCTCTTTGAGGTGCTTTTCGGTAGGCTGAGCTTGGTATCTAGCACATACACAAGTATCATGTACAATGTCTGGTCTGCTTGACGTAAGGTACATAAGGGCACCAATCATGCTACGATATTTTGTTGCATCAACTGGAGTTCCGATCTGGTCAAGGTCAAGCTTGTCTTTGATATCCATTGGCAGTACCTAACGGTATTCACAAGTATTGCAATCCATATTTCTTTAAGGATGAAATTCACGTAGTTGGAACTGGTTTATGAATATACCCTAGGGGATTGGTTAACTGTAAACCAAGGAAAAACATTCTTTTCCCCCATCATCGGGACATTTCAAAGCGGGGCTTTTATTTGGTCAGAGAATAAGGTGGCATTTCTAGGTTTGTTGAGTCCAAAGTTAATGTCTCTACATAGACCTGTACTACTAAGTTGTGTCGTCAATGAGTTTAGTAAAACAAGTCGGATCAATGATGCCTTTGGAGAATCCGTTTTGTAGGAGAAATGTAGACAGCTTGTCGTACCATGCTCTTGGCGCTTCCTTTAACCCATATAATGCCTTTTTGAGTTTGTAGACATGGCTTGGATGATCGGTATCAATGAAAGCTTCAGGTTTACACACATACATGTCTTCTTTCAATGAACTATGCAGAAAGGCAGTTTTCACATCCATTTGATACACAGTGAATCTTTTGTGTGCATCATATGCCAAGAATATCCTGATAGCTTCTATCCGAGCGACTAGAGCGAAGGATTCTTCAAAGTCAGTTCCTTCCTCTTGTCGATACCCCCTCATAACTAGACGAGTCTTGTTGCGAATGACCGTGTTTTCTTCATCATGCTTGTTTTTTAATAACCATTTCAGAGTAAGGGGTTTGATGTCATCCGATGACGGAACTAGTTCCCATACATCAAGCCTTATGAAGTGATGAAGTTCTTCTTGCATGAGATTCAATCCCAAGCAGGGTCGGTCAAAGTTCTTTGGACGGTCTTTGGGTTCATAATGTGACAGTTTATGCGGGTTGATTGCACATGTCACATTAGATTCAATTGATTTCTTGTCAAATCCGGCTCGAGAGGGTTCTCCTTTGACTAGCTCTAAGGGTTGTTACTTAGTCATTGATAATCGTGTGGTTACGGTTGGATAAAAGTGTGCATGTTCGAGGGGATCACATTTTGAGTATAGAAGAGTCAGCAGGATCTCAGTGGAAAGGTGTGGCTAATGGTATTTACAAAATAAATCTCCCTCGAACATGGGCATTCAGAACATTATCAAGCAGCAAAATGCAGGGAGCAGTGGAGTATGATTCCCTTGCTGCTAAGCATTGTTGTTGTGATTGCTCGTCAACATTGTGTGAAGAGTTTAGAGTATTTGAGGAATTTGTTGGTGTCGGTGCAGAATCTTGAATTTTCATAGATGCAGTTGGAGCTTGAAGATTCTGTATTACAGGAGCAACATGAACGGTTCTTGGTGCTTCTGACGGTTGACCACCAATATATTCATTATGCAATGGTTCAAATAGAATATCCAAATCACTGTTTACTCTTAGTTGTTGAGGTGTAATGTTGACGGAGCATAGGTTAATTCGAGTCTGAACTGATTCTGTCCTGATGGTCAGGATTTGGGAGATCGGGTTTTGAACTGTTTCGATTCAAATGCCATTGCTTAAAATCTCATCGATCGTAACTTTCCGTCGTCTCAGATTTTCTTTGTACTCTAGTTATTATACTCTGTAAGCAACAGAATTAGAGATATCCCAATGAAGAAGCCTATATGCTTTTGCACCAAGTTTACCCGGGATTCTTCACGATCATGCTCTGATACAGAGAGCCCTAAAAACATATGAAGGTAAGAGATATTCGATTTTATGCTTGAATAAGCTAGTACGGTGTCTTGTTGAAACGTCGGTGGTTATTATTTGAAAGATTTTGAGTGTAATACGCTAGTTAGCAATTGCTTTAGCCATTTAGGGACACCGGGCATGAGAGAAGATCAAACATATGTTTCTGGCAGCTTCAAACCACGTACAATTTCTGCGCTCAACGGACTCCATTTTGATTTTGGGGAGGAGTTTATTGCATCAGGATTGTTTCATGTGTGATGCCAACACTTCAAAATATTCATTAAGTGCGTGATTTTTGATTTCAGTTTCGTTGTCAATCCGACAATGATATACAGGGGTGATGACCGCGACAGGAATTTTTCTTCAAGGAAATTCTTAATTACTTCGGGGTGTTTCATCATTTGTTCTAAGAAAATGACCCAAGTTGTATCGAGAGTGTCGGCTACTATCACAAGAGTACACAGTTTACCATTTAATGCTTGCAAATCGCCATTGGACCACACAATTCCATATTAAGCAGTATGAAGTCGTTGATTTGGAGTTCGGAACTGGTTTGGGTGGGTGAGAGGCTCTTTTGCTTTTTCCTTGCTCACAAGAGGGGCAAAGATGTTCTTTAGCATATTTAAACTTTGGTAAACCGGAGACGAGATCATTTTTGGCAAGGTCGTTGATGGTGTCGAAGTTGAGGTGGGATAATCGTTGAATTCTTACCTATGGACTTTGAAGGAGTGTGTAAACTTCCGAGAATTTTCGAAATTTCGTATGACTATTTTACCATTCGACTTTTCGGGTCCGAATCGACTTTTTTGACATTCGTAGTTTTTTATGGTCTGAATAAAGCAATTTCCGCTTTGTGGCTAGTAATTAACCGGAATGTATTTCAAATAATAAATCATATTTATTATGATATTCCCAAGTGAAAGCTATTTTTAACAATTATTTGGCTCGAAAACGAAAAAGGTATATGTTGATCATAAGCTGACGGATCAAGAACGATCCGCTAGATCACGTTTTCACGACTCGGACTCTAAAGCAACTTGATGTAAAACGAAATTCCTGACAACTTTTCAGTTTTGCCCGAAACCTGGAACGAGCCGAAAAGGGCTAAAATAGCACCGCAAACATTTAACGAACAAACTATAACGCGGACACACAAAAATAATTAAATTTGTTTTGTTATTTTAATTATCTAGATTTATTTTATTTAATAATATTAAATAATTTATTTCATATTTTGATGAAAAGCGTTGTGATAACGCAAATGCTCGAGCTTAAATCCATTCTATTGCGGACGAGACGTAACCGGTTCACAAAACGAATAGCAAATATTTTATTTAATGTTATAAAATATTTATAAATTATTATCAAATAAATACTCATTTTATCGGATAAAATGATTTGAAAAACTATGGCGGAGTTTCGCGACTCGAATCATCCGTCATAAGTCATTAAAACGATGTCCGAACACTTTTATCAAATATATATAAAGAAAAGTTACAATATGAACCCTCAAACTATATTAAACTTATCTCTTCATAGTAAAGTTTTTTAATATTAATTAATAAATTTTTATTCATTTTCTTTCCTTGTATAAAAAACATACACACACAAAATATACTCTCTCTCTCTCTCCCTATGATTCCGGCGACCCCCAAACCACCTCGACCACCGACGCCGGCTGCCGGTAAAACTTTCCGGGAGCGTTTTTACTGCCAACACCAAAATATGCTCCACTTCTCCGATCCACCCCGTTCCCTCACTATCACTCGCCGTCACGCGCGACCCCACCACCCCGCCAGCTGCTGTCACACGACCACCCCACCATATCACATCATCATCACAGCCGCCGCAGCACCACAACCATCTCCACCCCGCCGTCACCATAAAGGGTGCGCTGGGTTTCTAGTCCGCACCAACAGGGTGCGTTTGGTGGTACTTAACCACCACAAGGGGTGTTTTGTTTCGGCTGTAAACCACCACAAAAAGGGGCGGCAGCCGCCACTATAGGGCGCGTTTGGCGGGCTGCCGCCGTTATAGGGTGTGTTTGGGTTGGGTTTATCAGCGGGGGGGTGTTTGTTGCTATGTATAACAGCCATGGGGCGTTTGTTTCGGTATAAAACACCACGAGGGGGTGTTGGTTTCGATGGAAAAACCACCACATCAGGGTGCGTTTGGATCTGTGGGGAGCACCAGCGAAGGGTGCGTTTGGGTTGGGTTCGGGTTAGCCACCCGACGAGGGTGCATTTGTGTCGGGTTTTGGCTGCGGGACAGCTGAGGGTCGGGTTGGCTGTTGGGACAGCCCGGGGGACAAGGTCGTCGAGTTTGGTTTCGTGGGTTAACAACCGACAAGGGTGCGTCGGGTTGTGGGTTATTAAACGCCGAGGGTGCGTTTGGTTTTCAAACAGCCGGGGGGTATTTGGGTTCATAGAAGGGTGTGTTTGGTTTACCAACGCAGCGGGTGCGTTTGGTTTACCAACGCAGCGGGTCCGTTTGGTTAATAAACAAATAGGGTGCGTTTGGTTGTTTGGGTTGGCTGTCAAACAGCCGGGACAGCCGGGGGTTTGTTTGGTTTGATAATCAGACACAAAAAGGGTGCGTTTTGTTTTGCACCAAAAATATATAAATTGTTTCATATATTTGATCGAATAATATGTGATGAAATATTATAACTTGCGCGGTCTAAGTAAAATACGATATGAATATTAAAACGGGATTGATATTAATGTATAAGTGATATTAGTCATATTTGAGACGAGAATTGGACTAAAAATGGACTTTAGTGCCTTTATATAATGAGTAATTTAAATCAGAAAATAGAACGTGGGATTCGGAATTCGAGACTTTGATAAGTTAGACTTTGGTTTACAAAATATAACAAATTATATTTTGACGGACGTTTAGACATAAAACGGGACTTCTAACTCCCAATAACGAAGAAACTGGATCGAAATCGGAATATACACTTTAATAAGAAATAAGTTATTTTTAATATATTAAATCTGACATATCTATTGATTAAACGATTCGAGCATTTTCGAGTCCGTTTCAGCCTTCCGGCGAAACACGAAAGTTGTTCGTAATGACGTTTTACTTTGCCGCGAGGCTTATCACTTTTAAAATTAAGACATAGCGGGTCAAAACTAAAGGTCGAGGTTGATCTATTATTTCAATTAATTATATTAAGACCACTGTTCTGCTCTAAAAACGGAAGGATTAAAAATAGTAACTTACGTAAATATTCGATATACAATAAGCAATGATTTGGACATAAAATAGTAATATATTTCAATATAATATACTAAGGGTTAAGTTTAAAGACGCGCAAGTATTTCTCATACATTATATATGGTACGATACATATTAAAATATAGATGATTTTCGTTGTTACGACGTACGCATCGTTGATCGTATTTAATACGTGTATTATAATAGAGCGACATAATTATAGGTCGTGACCGAGATCGTTGCAGATTCGGTTGTGAATTATTTGGATTATTTGATCGTGGTCTTTGATCAAGGTGAGTTTATAGCCCCATGTTTTACTGGTTTTACATATATTTTTGGGGTGAGAACATGCTTGTTTACAAATGCATTTACATGATTGTTTACAAATTGGTTTACATACTCATTTACATAGCTCGCTATAGGATACATTACTTGACTTCATTTTTGGTCACGAATGCATACTTTACTTTTGAAATGATTATGGATTAGCTTAAGTTGCATGAACTGTTAATTACTCGGAGGGTAAGCGCGAATGTTATAAGATAGATCTATTTGGGATTGACAATCCCTGTTCGGGTGACTAGCTATCACTGGGAACGAACGTTATACCATGTCGGATTACGATTTGATTGGCGCCTGCGGGGCCAACAATCATTACTGCCCGGGTGTTCTTGGAGGGAACACCCATGATGGGAACATATTATTTGCATACATGCCCGGGTGTTCTTGGAGGGAACACCCATGAGGGGAACACATTATTTTTATTACTGCCCGGGTGTTCTTGGAGGGAACACCTACGATGGGTACATTCTTACGGTGCCTTGAATAAAGTGGCAATACATACTTGAAACATTTTGGTGACATTAAATTGGTCATGCATTCTTTATAAATCTTTGGGATTTTTACATGGTACTGTGATGATACAGTGGACAAATACATTCATTTGAAACTTACATTCATATTTAAACTAATCTATGAACTCACCAACTTTAATGTTGACACTTTTAAGCATGTTTTTCTCAGGTGAATTAGATGCTTGGATTATTTGATGTGCATTGGAGTCTTTACATTCAAGTTTTTCATGGTGATGCAATTATGGGACAACTATTATTTTGATTTCAGAAAATCAACGAGATTGTTTTACAAACGACACATTTAGAGGTCGTTCTCTAGTATCTAGCGCTGTGTATTATGAAGTAGCACCCCATGTGGTATTCCGCTGCGTTGTTATATTTTTGGGGGTGTTACAGATTGGTATCAGAGCACTGGTTATAGAGAACTAGGTTGCATATTTTACCCTAGACTATAACCGTTTTCACAAACATTGCATCACATCAAACATTTTCAAAGTGCATACACACTACTTGCTTATGTGCTTACATTACGTGCTGCATTAAGTGCTTACGTGACATACATATATGTAAGATATATGCTTGCATTTCCCTTCGCGTATATCGTACGCTTATTTATATAAGAGTTATTATATAAATACCAGAATATTTTTTTAAGACATTGTGGGTTGCACAATGGTCTCATTCTACTCGTCAGACATTGTGAGTTATACAATGGTCCCATCTTACTTCTTAGACATTGTGAATTGCACAATGGTCTCATTTCGTTCTCAGACATTGTAAGTTAAACAATGGTCTCTCAGGATATTATACCGTCATAATTTTGTTTACATGGAATTATGTATGAATCTAAGTATTACAAGTCTTGTATGGGCGGGACTTGTAATATGAGGATTGATATGATAATTGCTATGTAACAAAGCCGTCACAGTTCTGTTTACGAATTATGTGTGAATCTAAGTATTGCAAGTCTTGTATGGGCGGGACTTGTAATAGGAAGATTGATATGATAATCGCTATGCTGATTCGTTCATAGAGATCTTTACCTTATTTACTCTAACCGAGTACTCATTAACTATCTTGAACTCTATGTTGGATTCGCCGGCTGTTTTACCCAGCTTCTAGGAGACGAGTTTTAAATCACGAGTCCCTACTCATTAGAGAACATGATGCGTAATGTCATCCATCACCTTGAAGTGTTATGGTGAGTACTCGTATTACATCGGGGAATTATTAAGTAGGATGTTTTATAATTTATTTATTTGAATGGATGAGACGCCTACTTCAGTTTATTGAAATAAAATTTATAAATCAACGAACCTAGTTATCAATTTATTATTTAAATAAATTGGGAGCTTCTTTTATGCAAATAATAAATATAAATGAGTGGGTTAATGGTATAAGATATGAAACGAGTATGAACCTGAACTCGTTAATCACCCAGAATCCGTTAAAAGGGTTAGAGACACATCGTGTCTTGCCACTCAACAGCATCTTAAGGCCTCGCTTGGAACTACCTTATCTCATTCTTAAAGTTATTACTTTTGTTGTTGCTAATCCTCGCGATCACGAACTGTTCGTAGAACTAACAGACTTGTTACACACTTGAGTTAATGGAGTTGATTCGTCCTTAAACTAGCGACTGAGTACCATAATCCGCCGTCTATCGCATAATCTCTTCCGCGAGCTCCTCCCATTTGTTAAACGTTATTCTGGGAATATTGTTTCTCGAAATGTTCTCATTCTCGGCATCCCATCACCATTTGTTATAGTATTGACGTTATGGTCGCTGTTGTTTGGTCCTGGAGCGGTCCCAGCTGGTACAACTTTAGCCAATAGGTAATGCAACCCCACCTTAAACGAGATTAAAACTATCGGATAGAAACGAATAGTCGGACCTATTCATTCTCGGACACTATTTGATAGACTTATGTCGCGATGCATCTTAGTACTGCCCAGTAAGTTGGGTACTTACATCCATAAGCCACGTTGATGTGAATCATCGAACCTTACAGATAGTAGAAACGAGACTCCGTCCTCGGATATTTAGAAACTTATACAAACATACTCACGCGACTACACCTTCTTCTTGAGGTTTTCACTATAATGAGACTTTCCCTTTAACGCGGATATACTAGTCATAAGATCTGTAATGATATATTTTGAGATACCAATTTTGATGGATTAAATATCCTGGACAAACCTAGCCAAAATTTTTGGTAGATTGAGAAGTTTAGAAACACCGAATTTTGCTGAATAAAGTTGTCAGCGTCTTGGTTAGAACGAGTTTATTAAACCTTAAGTCTTTTCTTGGTCACACAAACGGTTAACACAAATTTAATCTCGGGACGAGATTTCTTTAAGGGGTAGGTACTATAACATCTAAGAATTTTCGGAATTTTAAAGGACTATTTTAACCTTTGACTCTTCAAGTCTGACTTGACTTTTTGACTTTTGGTATTTTATTTTCCCATAAAATGCTTTACCGCGCTACAACGGTAATTTTTCGGAACACTATTTAAGGAGATATACGTTATTCTAGGTTGATTTATAAAAAGTGCAGTTAAATCAACGTTTTAATTATTCGGGGACTCTATAACAGCTATTTGATGTAAACGACATTCCTGACAACTTTTTAGTTTTACCGAGACTTGAAAACAGCAGAAGAGGGCTAAAACAGCTCGCAATAGTTTTGAAAACTGCACACAACGGGTACCGACACACACAAATAATTAAATTTATTTTTAATTATCACTATTTATTTAATAAAAAAATATTAAATAAAATTTATTTAATATTTTACTTATTTAAGCATTGTTGATAACGCGAATATCCGAGTTAAAATTTCTTTTTATTTTTAACCAAGTCACAAAATAAATAACAGATATTTATTTTCAATGTTATAAAAATATTTATGAAATATTATCAAGTAAATACTCATTTTTATCAGAAAAATAATTTGGAAAACAATGGCGCAAGTTTCGTATTTTGAATCAACCGTTAACTAGCCTAAACGGGTCCCGAACCAGTAATTAGCAAAAGTTACACTTTAGGTCCCTGTGGTAATATTCACAATTAACCCTAAACTTCAACTAACTTGCCACATTTTTAAAAAAGTTCAAGTATAAATATAAAATTTATACATTTTCATCTCATTATTACCAATTTATAAAAACACACTCTCCTTCCCCATTTTTTTCCGGCGACCTCCCACCACCGCCGCCTCCACCTCCGGCCGCCGAAAAAGTTTTCCGGCCCACTTTTCGGCCAAGTCCAAAGATGCTTCTCGTCACCCGATCTACCCGATCTCCTACCTCACTCTCCTCTACGCGCCACCACCACCCCTACGTCACCACCAACAGCCACGCCACCATCACCATCCCCACGTCCACTACAGCCACGCACCACCTCGGCTGCGTTTGGTTGTTTAAAACCACCCACGAGGGTGCGGTTGTTGTTGATGAGCACCATCAAGGGTGCGTTTGGCTGTCATATACCCAACGGGGGTTGCGTTTGGGTTGTATCAGCCCCTTAGGGTGCGGTTGGTTGTTTTAACACCATAAGGTGCGTCAGGTTTAAGGGCAGCAGCTAAGGGCTGCGTTCGGGTGGGTTCAGCCAACAATGGTGCGTTCAATGGTATAATAGCAGCAGGGGTGTTCGTTTGGTTTTCTGAGTCACCCACCAGGGTGCGTTTGCTGGTTCGTACCACCCAAAAGGGTGCGTTAGTTTTTCTGTCACCAAAAAGGGTGCGTTGGTTTGAGTCCGACACCACAAGGGTGCGTTCGGTGAGGTGGCAGCCACCATATAGGGTGCGTTTGGTTTTGTATAAAACAGTTAGGGTGCGTTTGGTTGTTGATAGAAATTCACAAGGGGTGTGTTTGGCTGTTATTAGCACCAAGAGGGTGCATTTGGAATCTGAGTTTAGCACCACGGGTGCGTTTGGTTGACTGTGAAACACCATACGGGTGCGTATGGCTGTCGGGACAGCCGGGGGAAGGAGTGGGTTTGTTTGGCTGTCGGGACAGCCGGGGGAAGTGTGTCGGGTTTGGGCTGTGAAACACCAAGTGGGTTGGTTTGGTTTGGCTGTGACAGCCACCAAGTGTTTGTTTGTTTGGTTGGGTTTGCAACGCAGCGGGTGCGGTCGGGTTTGTGGGTTAACAACCGACGAGGGTGTGTCGGGTTGGCTGTCAAACAGCCGGGACAGCCGAGGGTTTGTTTGGTTTGATAATCAGACACAAAAGGGTGCGTTTTGTTTTGCACCATAAATATATTAATTGTTTCATTTATTATCAATTTAATGTATATGTGATGAAATCTGTTTAAACTTGTGACGTCTAAGTAAAATATGATATTAATATTTAACGGGGAATGTTATTAATGTTAAAGCTATTTAAATGTATTTTAGATGAGTTGTGAGCTAAAAAACGGACTTTGGCGTTGTTTTTTATATACGGGATAATTGTGAGCAGAAATCGGAACATGGGATTCGCGAGTTTGAGATGTTGAAAATTAGACTTTGGTTTATAAAAATATAGCAAATTAATTTTGACGGACGTTTTGATTAAATGGACTTTGAAAATCACCAAATAACGAGGAAACCTAGAGTGAGATCGGATATACTTTTAGTAGAAAATAGCTAATTTTTAAATATATATTAAATGTGACAGATCTTATTAATTAAACGATTGAGCACTTTGAATCTGTTTTGGCCTTCCGGCCGAAACACGAAAAGTTGTTGTAATGACGTTTTACTTTGCCGCGGGGTTGTCAGTTTTAAAATTAAGTATACGGGTCAAGACTAATGTCAACGTAAAGTCAACAGATATTTAATTAATATTAATACTTATGGAGTACGATTTGAGTGAATAAAATAAAGGTCGGTTAATATAATATTTCAATTAATTATTTTTAAGAAACCATTGTTCGGTTTCTAAATACGGAGGAGTCTAAAAACTAGAAACTTTCTGTAAATATACGAGAAAAGTTATGTTGGACGAAAACAATATTTATACATATATATGTGCCTTAATTATATTAAGTCAAAACAGAATGTTATCGTCTAATGAAAGTCAAACTAGGTCTTGATTGTAATGCTAGTCGGTATCAAGGCTTGGATTGTAATCTAATATTGTCCGTGTTTCGGGCTCAAAGCCCAAGTTATGCCAAGCCCGACCCAAGATACAAGCCCATAAGCCACCTAGCATGGCATGGGTATAAATATCCCTTCACCACACTTGGTGAAGGGTGTTGGTTACATTTTCACACACACTTGTAACTTCCCATTTCTCTCTAATCTTCTTGTTTCTCTCTCTAAGATTCCATCTTATTTTCTAGCATCTTGGTAAAGATTATAGTTGTGTAATGATAACTAGTGGAGACATGTGGTAATCAGAGCTTAAGGAGCATAATCTGGAAGATTGGGTATGTCTAACAATAGTCAAGGGAAGAAGCAAGAAGTAGAAGACCACCTTAAGGAAGTTTAAGTTTTCAAATAATAAAACGTTTGTAACTGCGTGTAATGACAGTTTGAATGCTAAGACCTCGAATGTAACTTTAGTAGTGTACTTTGTGGAAAGTGTGTGATGAATGGAAACAATCTGATTTGTCTATGGTGTGTTCTACATTATGATCAATGCGTGGAATTCTTGGACTAGACAACCAATGGCTGTGCCTATTAGTACTAGGAAAACCCAAGCAGAAGGTGTAACCAATCGTTGCACAATCAGTAAGAAAAAACTTTGCAACAGACTCCACTGTCAAGAAATTTAGAAACAAATTACATATCCTCAATGCCCGGAAACCGTCAGTCAAGTTCTTTACATCTTTGGTTCTCTTTGCTAATCGTCAAAGATGGTGATAATCTGGATAAAATGAAGGAAAAGGCGATGCATGTATTTTTGTTGGGTATTCTAGCTGTCAAAGGCTTACAGGGTATTTACAAGGAACAGAATGATGGTTGATACAATTCGTGGTTAAAACTTTGCCGAATTGCCTCAAAATGACGTTTGATCACAACAGATCAAGCCTCGAACCTTAATGTCAAATGACGTTTGGTCACAACAGATCAAGCCTCGAACCTTAATGTCAAATGACGTTTGATTACAACAGATCAAGCCTCGATCTTAAATGTCATCGAGTTTGAACAAAATGGTTTCAAGCCTCTCTCCACATTGTCAACAGAAGTTCATAAGCTGTTGTGCAGTACATACTCAGCAATATGAGCTGGATGTGCTATTCGGTCCTTTGTTCGACAAATATTTCAAAGGAGAAAATCAAGTTGTTTTAATGTCTTCCGCTGTCAATAACTACGATGCATCACAAAATAACGTCATCAACTAAACTGATTCAACACCCCCCCACTTCAGCCACTTCATCGCAAGCTACAACTGTCACTGCTATGGAACTTCGATTTGTAAATATTTTTATTCTCTCTTTATTTTTTATTATAAATTTTTTTTTAAACGAAAATACAAAAATATTAAAACCAACAGAAAGAAAATAGAAAAATATAAATTCCTAGAAAAAACCAAAATATAAATCAGAAAAAATTTCAAAAATATCAAAGAATCTTCTCGACATGTCTCTTGGAATCGATAACATTTACGTACCTAGAAATATTGATTAACATCGACACGGGCGTGTAAATGAAGTTCGAGCAGGAGTTTCAAATTATTTCAAAACATGTCATTTCTAAATTTTCTTATGACTTATGTACATTTCAGTGAATAACTCGGACCGAATGTAATAGGGAAGTGTACGCTTCAGTGCGCCTTACTCTAAATAGAAGAGAAGGTCTTCTATTCTGTTTTTAAAAATCGTTGGAACACAATTTTTCTAAAAAGAACTTTCATTGTCAAACTGTCTACAAAATGATGTGGTATTTTCCCATAAAAAGTGGTATTTATTATATAGTGTGTCAAACACTCCCTTCCTCGAATAATTTCAAAGAAATTGTAGTACGTAGATGTCATTTTATGTAGATCAATTTCTGATGGGGAGCTTTTAAAACAAAGCCTTATTAATGTGTTGGGTACAACTCATAAATGTCATATTTTATGATAATCCAAAACACATTTTGTGAATTAAAAATGTTTATGGAAACTTATAATGTCAATTATTAATATACATTGTTCACTAAGGCATCTCACTCCGTCTTTAACATTTTGTGGTGTCATATCAATTTTTCATTCCAATGTCAAGTTTTAATAAATATTGGTATCCCACATATACTGTTGAAGGGGAGCTATCAGAATCTGAATTCATGCATATCGTGGTATATTTTTCTCCAGGGAATTTTTTATATGTCAAAATCTAATCTATTGGTATTTCTAAATACTAAATGTTTTATTATTTAAAATAAGGGGAGAAAATGTGATTAAAATATGATATAGAAGAATGTGATCTTTAAGACTCTAAGTGCAACTATTTCCTTCATGTGCTAAACAATTTTGAATCTCGGAGCACATGTGTAGGGGGAGTATTTGAAAATAACAATGTCAGAAAATGGTTTTATGGTTTGATCTTTATACCCAACAACCTATTAATTTCACGACGATTCTGAAGTCATAAGGTGGTTAGGTTAGGTATAAGTCCTACGATCCAACCAGAACCGGAGGGATCTACCCAAGGACACTCCATAGTTAGAAATAGCAGTCCGTAGGTATGATTGGAGATGAATGTGTATAAGGGAAGAATGCCGACTAAGATTGAGCTAACACTGGAACAATCACAACAAGGTGTTAGTAATGACGTCTTGGTAAGCATTGAAGGGGTTGAAGAATGAAAAAGAAATGTATGGATAATGCGGTGAAAGAAAGAAGCCCCTTACACCCTTAGGCAGAAACCGGGTCAAAACATAATCTTTTTATCAATCACAAGATGATTGTTGATATTGAAGAAAGACGTCATAGACCCAGTGATGCAATGCACAACCCTTCCAAGGATTGGGTTTCTCTCAAAAGAACAACTTGTCTCATTTGTCACGGGTACACACGTTATCTTTTGGACATCTCACTCCCCGAGATTGTTAATGTTGAAATAGGTGGCAGTCCTGCTCCAGCCTCCGATTACTAAATACCAAAAGCAAATTTGAAGTCTAGAGCCAGAAGAGATCAAATTATAAATCTCATTAGGACACAATGTCAAAATACACTTGTTGAACACCATAAAGTTCACAAGTTGTAACAAAGAGTCCTACGCTAGGGGTGTTTGTTTTGGTCCGCTGGTCAGCCACGCACAAGGGTGCGTGTGGCTATCTCAGCCACGCACAAGGGTGCGTTCGGTTGTGGTAGTAACACCATCAAGAGTGCGTTTGGTTTGGTCTTAACCCGAAAAGGGTGCGTTTGTTTTGATATAGATCAAATAGGGGTGTGTTTGGTTCTGGTTATTAATCGAAAGAGGGGGCGTTTGGCTGAGAAATATTATCGAAGGGTGCGGTCGGTTTGAGCATTGGTTTGTTTGTCACACGGCCAGGGTGCGTTGGTTTGGTTGTCACACGGCCAGGGTGCGTTTGGTTATGCGTACAGTACCAAGGGGTGTTTGTTTCTGTGGTTAACACCACATAAGGGTGCGTTTGGCTGTGTAAATCAGCCAAAGGGTGCGTTTGGAATCGGGTCAGCAGCAAGGGGCTGCGTTTGGTTTGTGTTTTCACCAAATAGGGTGCGTTGGGTTGTAGCATAAGCCCCACATAGGGTGCGTTTGGCTGTGAAACAGTCGGGGGGTTTGTTTGGTTTGATAATCAGACACAAAAGGGTGCGTTTTATTTTGCACCATAAATATATTAATTGTTTTATATATTATCAATTGGTTATATGTGATGAAAATCTAATGAAACTTGCGATGTCTAAGTAAAATGTGATATTAATATTTAAAACGGGATTGATAATAATGTATAAGCGATACTAGATATAGTATAGACGAGTTTTGAACTAAAAACGGACTTTGGCGCGTTTTGTAACGGATAATTGTGAGCAAAAAAATGAAATATGAGATTCGGGATTCGGGATTCGAGATTTTGAAAAGTCAGACTTTGGTTTACAAAATATAACAAATTATATTTTGACGGACGTTTTGATATAAAACGGGACTTTTAACTCCTAATAACGAAGAAACTGGAGTGAAATCGGAATATACACTTTAATAGAAAATAAGTTATTTTTAATATATTAAATCTGACAGATCTATTAATTAAACGATTTGAGCACTTTCGAGTCCGTTTCAGCCTTCCGGCGAAACACGAAAGTTGTTCGTAATGACGTTTTACTTTGCCGCGAGGATTGTCAGTTTTAAAATTAAGACATAGCGGGTCAAAACTAAAGGTCGGTTGATCTATTATTTCAATTAATTATATTTAAGACCATTGTTCGGTCCTAAAAACGAAGAGTCTAAAAATAGTAACTTTCGGTAAATATTCGACATAAGCTATGATTGGACGGAAAATAGTATATATTCATATAATATACTAAGGGTTAAGGTTTAAAGACGCGCAAGTGGATTTCTCATCACATGTATATATGTATGTATACATATTAAAATATGTATGATTTCGTCGTTACGATGTACGCATCGTTGATCGTATTTAATACGTGTATTATAATAGAGCGAATAACTTAGGTCGTGGCGTGATCGTTGCAGATTCCGGTTGTGATTTATTTGATTATTTAGATGTGGTCTTTGATCAGGTGAGTTTTACTAGCCACCATCGTTTTACATGTTTTACATATATTTTTGGGGTGAGAACATGCTTGTTTACAAATGCATTTACTTGATTGTTTATACAAACATTGGGGTTTTACATATCATTTACATAGCTCGCTATGGGATACAATTATTTGACTTCATTTTTGGTCAACGAATGAATATATTTACATTTTGAAAAAGGATTAACGGATTAGCTTAAGCGGATTGAACTGTATGACAAAACGGTATGCCCGGGTGTTCTTTGGAGGGGACACGATAACGGGTAGTACATATTTTTAATTTTACTTGCCCGGGTTTTTGGAGGGGTCAACGGTAAACGGAGATATATTCTTTTAATCACTGCCCGGGTGTTCTTGGAGGGGACACCTGTGATGGGTATATATAAGTCTACGTCATAGCGTCATGAACTGTAAATCACTTGGAGGGTGAACGCGAATGTTATAAAATAGATCTATTCGGGTGTGGATCCCTATTCGGGTGATTAGCTATCGCCGGTAACAAACGTTATAGCGTGATGTCCACGCGAATGATATAAAATAGATCTATTCGGGATTGACAATCCCCGTTCGGGTGATTAGCTATCACTGGGAACGAGCGTTATAACATGTCGGATCACGTTGTGTATTTTGATTTCAGAAAATCAACGAGATTGTTTTACAAACGACACATTTAGAGGTCGTTCTCTTGTATCTAGCTCTGTGTATTATGAAGTAGCACCCCATGTGGTATTCCGATGCGTTGTCATATTTTTGGGGGTGTTACAAATAAGCACTAAACATCATAAGCAAACATAAATAAGCAGATATAAGCAAAAATAAGCAAGAATAAGCAATGCTACAATAAAATGCAAGAAAATGACGAAAATAGAAACTTACAAAAGCCCTTGCTTAAACAGGGCAAACAAGCTTATAAATAAGCTAATCTACAAGCTCTAGCTTGTCAAAAGACTTAAGTAAAAACTATGAAAGAGTTTGTAAGACTTAAGTAAACAGCTTAAGAATGATATAAAAAGAGCTTTTGTGAGCTTATAAAACACTTTAACTTAAAATCAGGATAAAACATAAAAACTTCAATATTTCATTAAACTTAAAATTAGTACAAGGCTTTTTAAGAAAACAATACAATAAACTAAAAAGACTTAAAATATAAGATTAAAGTTTAACTGGGTAAAAACTACATGCCAAATGGCTTACAATGAATCTATTTATATAAAACGTCTAGGTCTTGAGGTCTTCACTTGTGTTTCTTTTGTGAGAGGGCTCAAGGCTGTGTTTGTTGTGTGATTAGGATCCAAAAATCATCTCAGCCCTTGAATTTGAGTAGTCCCCAAGTCTCTTGATCATAGACCTTCATTTTTGTCATTATCCTTAAACGAATTGGGTGTTAGAGGATTGCCAAGGTGGACTTGGCCATTTGTGGAGTGGGTTAGAGGGGGAGGGTGATGTTTAGGCATGGGTCGACAAGGTGGAGAAGATGGGGGAATAGTACCTGGCTCCTTTGGCGAGTAGTGAAAATTTGTTTGATCTTTGGCAAAATCAGTCAATGAGTTTGGTGTTTGTTTGCATCGTTAGTCCTTAAAGGACTAACGGCGTAAAGGGTGATGTGGGTTAATGGGGTAACGGCTGTTATAAGGGGGTTTGGGCTTTTGGACTTGGGCCGAGTTATAGAAAAAAGGTATTAGGCCTTTTTATAAGGCTTAAGTCTTATAAAGTCTTCATAATGTTTAAATGGGCTAACCTGGCCCATTAGATGGGTACTGGTTGGCCAATTTAACATTTCTTCGATATCGGCTTCGCCTTTGACTTTGACTTTGTCAGGGTTGACTTTGGTTGACTTTGACTTTTTGACTTTTAGCTTTGAATTGACCTTTTTTCACGCTCTTTCCGTTCTCGTGCTCGGTTTTATCGTTTTGGCTTTGTTTTTGTCCTTTTCTTAGATATCCGTTACCTGCACAATATAGATGCAAAACATACAAATACGATGTATTTTTGGTACGTTTTTGGTCATTTTAGTCCGTTTTTAAAGGTCAAAGGCATGTGTATTTAAACACATACCAACCTCCAACATCTAAAAGCCTTACTACGTCGTGAAGTCCTAGCAAGTGATCGATGAACAAATCTCGGTGGTGTAGAGGTATCAACATCGGTGGTGTCTAGTGGTGTATGTCCGGATAAGGAATGATCTGAAGGTGAACTAGAAGAAGATGAGTCTAGTGAAGAATGACAATCCGATGAATGATGAGATACACGCCTCCATGCAAGTCTACGAGCAGGAATAGGTCTAACTCTCTTCCTCACAGTCAACAACTTACGCGGCCCATTGAGGTGGGTGTGATAAAGTCGACCAAAGAGAATAGCCTCACCGGGTCGGACAAGAATCGCTGGCCGTCGACGAATCCCGAGTGGGGCAACAACATGTGCAAGTGGGAACTCAGATGATGGTGTAAGAGACACATGTCTCTCGGGTCTCTGCTCAGCAGGCTCGGACTCACTATCTGCCTTTGAGTCATCAAAGTATAAGAAGGGTGAAACCAATGGCAAATCTGGTTTGGGAGGTAAAGAATCCTCTGATGGATCAGATGCAGAAGAAGATGAATAGTCCACTAAATCAAGTACCTCAGTAGGTGAGACAACTGAAACTGTCCCCACCTCCGGTGCAACTATAAGGTCAGTTGAAACAATAGGAACCTCAGGGATAATAGGGATAATAGTAGGAATATCACTAAAGAGAATCACTCGTGGGGCATGAGAGCCCATGCTCTCCTCAGATGAATCAAACAAAATAGAAATAATAGGAGCAGCTTGACGTGCACAAGCACAAGTTTATATAAATCTCTTTATATGAAACCATGCAATGTGCAAGCAAAGTCAAGAAGATAAGCATGATGCAAAAATACGATATGGCAAAATGGTGATAAAGTAATTATGGCAATATGATATATATAATCAGTACTTATATATATATTAAACGCTATTATTATAAGATATATATGTAAGCAGGTAAAAGCACATAGGATTACATACTGGTTATAGCCCA
>BQNB010045543.1:0-44214 GCA_026074375.1 Tanacetum coccineum
AAATACATATTCCAAGTTGTCAGGAAGAGGTTTGAGTTCGAGATCCGTAGGAGGTTCCTCAAGAGATGTTTTGATTTTATAATCCGTGTTGACGGTGATTTTTTCGAATAGTGGTTCTTCTCTGTCGGATTCAGAGTCATAGATTTCATCGGCAGTCATTGCTATAAATTTATCGAATTCAGAAAAGATTTCTTCTTCGAGAATGGTTCCTTCGATGGAATGGAGGATTTTGGCTTCCTTCGTCTAGAAGAGCATCGAAATCTTCTTCTAAGATTTCATCGATAACATCGATATTGAAACATGTATCATCGTTTGAATAAGAGTGTTTAATGGCAGATTCGATATTAAAGATTATTCATTCAGTCCCAACTCCAAGATTGAGTTGTTTCTGTTTAACTCGAATTACTGCATCAGCAGTGTAAAGAAAGGGTCGTCCTAAGATGAGAAGAACTTTGTTATCTTCTTCCATTTCGAGAATAACGAAATCAGCAGGGAAGATGAATTTACCAACTTCAACGAGCATATTTTCATCTATTCCAACAGCGTATTGGAATGATCGGACGGCTAATCTTACGCTTATTTTGGTAGGTTTGAGGGTTTCAAGAGATAGTTTTGCATATAAGGAATACGACATAAGGTTAATGCTAGCACCAAGGCCGGCTAAAGTATTACAGGAGAAAGTTTTATTGAAGTTGCACGAAATAAGGAAACTTCCAGGGTCTGCAAGTTTGGGTGGAACTTTGTTTTGAAGAATAGCGAAACTTTCATCGCTCAGAAAAGCGGCAGAAATGTGTTTGATTTTGTGTTTGTTGCTTATGAGTTCTTTGAGAAATTTGTCATAGTTAGGCATTCTGGCTAAGACATCGACAAGAGGTACGTTGATTCGGACGGCTCGGATCATGTCAAGGAATTTCCGTATTGGGCCTCCATTTTTTCTTTCCTTAGGCGTTGAGGATATGGGATTTTTGGTTTGTACGGTTTGGGTAACGGTGTTTCTTTGACTGGTTTTAAATTTTTAGTTTGAGTTTTTGGTTGTGGTGTAGGTTCTTCGTCTTCGTCATTGCTATCGAAGTTGATAGGGTTTTCAAAATTGTTTTGTTGATCATTCGGGTTATCTGGTGGATCATAGGATTTACCACTTCTTGTGAATACGGCATTCACATGCTCATTACAAGATTACGGTGGTTGATAGGCTTTAGATTGTATACCACGTGGGTTTGGTTGATGTTGCTGGAAGCGGAATACCAGAAGGTCGAACCAGAGTAGCTTGTTCGCGAGCTGTCGAACTATAGTTTCAAGGTTTTTTGGATTCATAAAGCTTGATGATTTTTGGCTACTGTTTCAGATGTTAGTTTTTGAGGTCCCATGAATTGTTTCTTTGACAAAAGTGTTGGTACTTTTTGAGACTTTGAGACTTCATGAAATCGTTGAATTGTTTTTGAAGATCATAGGGTTTGTCATCGGTATTGGATCGGTAGTTATCTCGGTTGTAACTACTTCGTTCGTTTGAACGCCAATTATCTCGATTCGAGTCTCAGTCACGGTAATCATTGTAAAAACGAGTCTTACGAAAGGTTTGCATGAATTTAGCCTCTTCTTCGCGAGACATGGGTATGTCATCTTCATCAAGATCGGGTTTTGTTTTTTTAGCATTAGATTGGAGTTCTTTGTACTGAGCATCCATTTTCCGGGTCATGGCATCCATTCTGGCCATAATTTTATCAGTATCGGAATTACTACTGCCTTCATCGACGAAAGCAACGATTTTCGTAAGAGATGATTTGGTTTTTTGGTTTTTAGCCTAGTCGAGCTTGAGTAAGACTTTATCTTCGAGAAGTTGATAAGCTTGATTTGGTGTTTTATAGAGAAAAATACCACCGGCTGCGGCGTTAAGAACTTCTTGGGTTATTTTGCTGAGACCGTGATAAAAGATTTTGATAATATTGCCTTTGGCCAAATTGTGACCATGGCAGTTTCTGAGCATTTCCTTCATACGAAGCCAAGCATCGGTTAAAGATTCATTTCATGTTGAGAGAAAGCTCGAATTTCTTCGAGGAGTCGGTCGAAAAGAGCTGGGGGAAAGAATCGGCTAATGAAAGCGGTTCGATGTTCATCCCAAGTTTTGATACTTCCTTTGTTGAGTTCGTCCAGCCATGTTTTTGCTTCTCCAGTGAGTGATAGGGGAAACGTCATTAGGCGGACGGCTTCATTTTTGGTATCTCTGTATTTGAACATATCGCAAATTTCGAGGAATTCGTAAATATGTTTGTGAGGATCAGTTTTGGTTCTACCATCAAATTGGTTTCCTTTGACAAGAGTCAAGTGGTTACCTTTAATAGTAAATTCGTTTGCGGTTTCAGGAATAGTGATTGTAAACCGGGAGTTGGGGCAACAACATGGTCAGTGGCCCACATGGCTTCATCATCCATTGGATAGAGATTTTCAAGAATAACAAGAAAGTGACAGAAGTGGTTGATGTCGAGAATTGGCGAATAGACAATTTTCGGGTTTTGAGGTGGGTTATTTCTTTGATTGAAAGGAACTCTCCTGTTTTGTCGACGAAGTCTTTGATTCAGAGTACGTTCAGGTTCAGGTAATGGTTCAACAAGTTCAAAATTGGAAGCACGTGTATGCATCCAAGGGAGAATTTGGTTGGGGTCAGTTTTCTAGAAAACTGTATGACGGTTTTTTTTTTGTAAAAGAGGGGGAGTTAAAATAATTTTCCAGAGTTGACTACAGAATAGCTTAAAAATCCTCGGCAGCGACGCCAAAAACTTTGATGTGTTTCAAAAGCTTTAAATTTATAAGACTGAAAATACCATATAATTATATGGAAACACACGGGTAAAAGTATAACCCACGTATGTAGTATAATCTTTTTAGGTAAGACCAGGTCGTTCCATAGGGATTTGAGTAGTGTTTGAATAATCAGAAAGAAAATAGACTTTAACAATTTTGAAAGTAACTTTTGTTTTACCAATGATAATAAAGATGACTACTCGGATAGTTGAGAATAATTTACAAGTGTTGGCAATGATTTGACCTCGAAGATGGGACATTAATTTATAAAAAGGATTCCTCGTCAGAAAACATTTTCACAAACTAACTTGATTAACCCAAGACTTATATTTAGTTAACTAGACCAAATGTGTCACTCAAATAGTCTAGTTACTAGTATATCAAAGCTTATTTGTTTATCAATTTACAAAAGTGGATTTCTCGACACAAACGATAAAGACCATAGAAAAATCTTTAAAATCACATAGATCATAATGGGTCTCTCGATCTATACCGCAATGATTATATAATCTAAATTGATAAGCAAAAATAGATAAGATAAGATATAACAGGTTTGCAACATAAGCTTAAGATTAAAGGATCAAGATCATACCAAACACTTATTCATTATCATAACATCATCGAGTAGTCATGAGAGATTTAGCCTCTCATGGCTAAGGAGTTCATAACAAAAGTAGACTTAACATAAACTTCCATTATTTCAATAACTAAGCTGACAACCGTCTTCGTTCTTGATTGTTAGATCTTTATTCTTCAAAGGTAGTGGTGTTTTTTGGTGTTTTTATGGATGAGGACAAAGGATTGGGTTGTGTGTGTGGTGAGAAGAAGATTTGTAGAATGAGACAGGAGTGGGGAGGAATGATTTGAAAGTGAAATTTCGTCCTCTATTTATAGGCTGAATTTGGGTGAAAAGTGCGGCGCACACAAGAATTATTGTGTTGCGGCGCATCTTGGTGATTTAAAATGCTGATAGTTAATTAACATGTGATTGAAGAAGTGCGCCACTAGGTAATATGTACGGCGTACTTAGTGTGTTAATGCATTTGCATTAAAGTCTTCATTTATTTCTTTCTCATAGATGGAAATTGCGACGACTCTTAGGTATAAGTGCGGCGGTTTTTGGCTATTTAGGTAAGTGCGGCGTACAATAGTGGAGTGCGGCGCACATCTTGTACTGTTAGCTTGAAATCTTTTCTTCGTTTTGTATTTGTCTTTCAAAGTGCGTAATTTCTTGAATTTTAGTTAGTAGTGTCTTCAAGTGAACCTGCAAGCAATTTAGACTATTAAGTATCGAAAGTTCACGAGAAATGATAAAATATATACAAATAACGCCATAGAAAACATGTATAATTTAGGCGTTATCAAATCCCTCCACACTTAGCTTATTGCTTGCCCTCAAGCAATCGAAGCGAGAAAATAAAATCATTTATCGTGACGTGGAGAAAATTAGATTTTATAAGAGATTGCACATTAGGTAACTTTTCAGGCATAGACATATAACATTAAAACATCGTATGGGAATAGTGTTTGGTTTTTTTAATTCATTCAGCCACTCAGGTAGGGTTGTATATTTGTAAGACACTCAATTTGCATAGACATAATCTAGACAGCTACTATAGTTCTTGTAAATTAACACAATAAACCTGAACCGATGGTGAATTGGTATTTGGAGAGGATACAACTTCACGTGCCGAATACATTAACCTTATTTCATTGAACTACTATAACACACATATAACTTTTTTTGCTGGTTTTTTTTTTGTTTTTTTACCAAATATGATAACTAAGGCTTGACACAGAACTTCTTCATTTAACTTTGGGATTTCAGCAACTTATCACTAAAGGGAGTGCTCGCAGGGACTTGCGGAATTCGTAATATGCAGTAGATTAGGCTTCGGTCTAGTATTGATGATATGCATCAAGTTCTTGAGGCTTCTAAAATTACCCCCGTCTCTCTCAAATATAATTATCAACCAATACCAATGTTCTAGAAAAGGCGACAAGACCATACGTACACATCCGTAATGACGGAATAGACACATATGACTGCATTCTAACATTATAACTCGTACATGTAAAAGGCATTCAAAATTATGGGTATCAATGGGTGGATACCCGAAATTCTAAAGGTTTAAAATTCTCACAAATTTTAGTTGACTGGGTTTGCTAGACTATATTGTCAAATCGTTGGATTTGCCTTATAGAGCATTTTTTATATTTTTGAAAGCATATATCTATTAAGTTTTTTTTTCTTTTTGAAATATCAGTTGGAAAAACTTTTTGGCAGGGCAAACATGGAGGGATATGATTAATTTTCCTATTTGGCTCCCCTCCACACTTAAGTTGAATATTGTCCTCATTGTGATAACTGATAATAGAGATAAAATAAGGAAAATTTAGGAAAACAATATTCTCCGAAGGCAATAGAGAAATGTATTGGTTGCACTTTGAGCTATCCTTGAGCATACTTCATAATTTTTCATATTCTTAAGCTAATACACTGATAAAAGTAAACACACAAAAAGAAAATATTTTTGTTGTTGTTTTTTTAGAAAAACTAAATAAAGGATATTAGTAGAAGAATGGAGGAGGGACTCCTCCACACTTAAGTGAAGCGTAAGGTTGCCTTCCGAGAAGCACTTAATTTTTATAGAGTCGTTAGCTGGACTCGTACTTCGGGAGTCATTCTTTTGGGGAAAAGGGAGTTACTGCTTCCTTGAGTCATTATAATTTTCTTCTTCATGATATAGTTTGAGTCTTATTGCCATTTACTATGAACGGTCTTTCATCTTTTCCATAGAGTTCAACATATCCGGATGGATATTGATATTTCACTATATATGGTCCTAACCATCGAGATCTAAGTTTTGGTTGTTTAAATTTGTACTTCAAGTGAAAGAGTAGGACTTTATTCTTTGTTGTGAATTCTTTTTCTTAGTTCTTAACTAATCTTGTCATGCCAGACTTTGGTTCTTGCCTTGTATAAACGAGAGTTTTCATAGGCTTGGTGTCTAAGTTCATCTAACTCGTGTAATGCAACTGAAACATTCTTTTCTCACCAGCAGCGATAAGATCAGGTTTGCATTTTTTCAAAGCCTAGTATGCACGGTGTTGTATGTTCAATTTAGAAATGGTAAGTTGGCATTCTTTCTATATATTAGTTTGTTGGGTTGTGTTGAGTTATGTGGTACCGGTAGGTGTTTTTGTAGACAGGTGAGAAAAGTCCATAGAGCGTCATCAAGCTTTCCTTGACCAAATTAACAGGTATTGTCTTAACAGTTTTTTCAAGAATTTCTTTGTTAAGAGCTCTATTACGTGTTTCAAATTGACAATAGTCTGAGGATGATTATGATGTGGAAAACGGAGATTAACTCCATATCTTTTCATTGTTCTCTCCATTATTTTGTTGCAGAAGTGAGTACCACGATCGCTGATTAGAGCTTTGGGTATTCCGAAACGGCAAAAGAGTTTTTTAAGAAGGCGACAACTACTCGGGCATCATTGATTGGTAAATCCTGAGCTTCGGCCCATTTAGATACGTAATCTACAGCGAACTAGAATGTATTCAAACTTATATGACTTCGAGAATGGTCCCATAAAGTCGATACCCCATATGTCGAAAATTTCACATACTTGAATGTTGTTTAAGGGCATCTCATCACGTTTTGATATATTTCCTGTCTTTTGGCACGCTTCAATAATAGGAGATATTGAGTTATAAGCTTTTTTTTATAAATTGTCGGGCCAGTAAAATCCTGAGTCAAGGACTTTTTTAGCAGTTATGTTGGGTCTATAATGTCCACCTGTCGGTCCGTGGTGACATTGATCTAAAATGGTTCGGGATTCTGGTCCAGATATACATCGTCTGATCATACCGTTAGAACATACTTTGAAAAGGTAAGGCTCTTCCCAAAAGTAGTGTTTGAGGTCGGAGAAAAATTTATTCTTGTGTTGGTATGTCATCCCTTTTGGTATAATATCACTGACTAAATAGTTTTCAAAGTCTGTGAACCAAGGTTCGTTTGGTCGTGATTTCCATTAGGTTCTCTAGGAAATTTGTCATCGACTTTCACTGTCACGTTTGTTTCATATTTTCAATTCGGGGACAAATGGTCTGGCTGCAACATTTACGTTCATTTTTCTGTCTTGATTCTTTGTGAATTCTTGTACGGGGAGTAAGATCATCGAATAACGGCATTGGTTTAGCATCTTGCTTCTTGAATAAGTGCCTTAGGGCTGAATGATCAGTGTGAATAATAGTTTTAGAGAATAAGATAAGATCTGAATTTGTCAAATGCAAAAACTACAGCCATAAGCTCTTTTTCGGTTATGGTGTATTTTTGTTGAGTTGGATTAAGGGTTTTGCTTGCGAAGTAGATTGGGTGAAAAAATTTACCATCTTTTTTACCTAAGATGGTTCCTACTGTGAAAACACTTGCATCACTCATAGTTCAAAATGGAGATTCCATTGGGGCTTACGGATCAAGTGAGCACCATATGAGTTTTTCCTTCAGTAATTCAAATGCTTTTTGACATTCATCATCGAATTTGAATGGAGTATCTTTTTCAGAGCTTAGTAGAGGTTGGGGTGATTTTGAGAAATCTTTAATGAAACGTCGGTAGAAATCGGCATGTCCGAGAAAGCTTCTAATACCTTTAATATTGGTCGGGGGTGGAAGTTTTGAGATTACGTCGATTTTTGCTTTGTCGACTTCAAGTCCTGCACTAGACACTTTGTGTCCCAGCGCAATTCCTTCTTTAACCATGAAGTGACACTTTTCCCAATTTAGGACAAGATGAGCATCTTTACAATGTGTCAAAAGAATTTCCGAAGACAGAAAAATCGTCCATGAATACTTCAACGGATTCTTCGATCATATCGTGAAAGATTTCCAACATGCACCTTTGGAATGTGGCAGGAGCATTACATAACCCAAAAGGCATTCGCCTATAAGCGTATGTTCCGAAAGGACATGTGAATGTTGTTTTCTCTTGATCATTAAGATCGATAGGGATTTGAATATAGCCAGAAAAACCATCGAGGAAACATTAGTATTTATTCCCTGCGATTCTCTTTCTTCTTTAACATTTGATTCCATAAATGCAAGGGGATGTGATCTTTTGTGTTGCTTCATTGAGTTTACGATAATCGAGAATACTCGACATCCCGTTATGAGTCTTTGTTGGAAATAGTTCATCATTTTTGGTTGGTTACAACTGTAAATTCCAACCTTTTTTTGGTAACATTAAATAAGACTAACCCAAGACTATTGAAATAGGATATTTAATACCGGTATAAGAGTTTCATGATTTCTTTTTTACAATCTTCTTGCACTTCGTTTGGGTATTATCCTCTATCGTTTCTTGGAAACAAAATGGTTTCTTGTCATCCAAACAGTTGTATATTGTGTTTTACAGATTGCATGGGCAGTACCAGGAATATCTTTTGTTTTTCCAAGCAAAAGCTTGCTTATACTTTTTAAGGATGGATACAAGTTTGTTTTTTTCTTGGGAAAGCTGAGATGGTATGATAATAGGAAGAAAAGAAGGTTCTTCTAGGAATACATATTCCAGATTATCAGGAAGAGGTTTAAGTTCGAGATCCGTAGGAGGTTCTTTGAGAGATATTTTGATTTTATAATATGTATTGATGGTGATTTTCTTGAATGGTAGTTCTTCGGTATCGGATTCAGAGTCAGAGTTGGCAGTCATTGCCATGAATTCATTGAATTTAACAAAGATTTCTTTTTCAAGAAGGGTTCCTTTGATAGAATGGAGGATTTTACTACCTTCGTTTAGAAGAGCATTGAAGTCTTCTTCTAGGATTTCATCGATAACATCGACACTGAAACAGGTATCATCGTTCGAATAAGACTGCTTCATTGCAGAATCGATATTAAAAATCATTAGTGCGTTCCAAACTAAGATTGAGTTGTTTTGTTTACTCGTGATAATTGCATCAGCAGTGGTGAAGAAATGGTCGTCCCAAAATGAAGGGAACTTTACTATCTTCTTCTATTTCGAGAATGACGAAAATCCAGACAGGAGATGTGAATTTACCAACTTTAACTGAGCATATTTTCAGAATATTCAACAGGTATTGGAATGTTCTATCGGTTAATCCTTACCACTAATTTTGGTAGTTAAGATGTTTAAAGAGATAGTTTTGCATAAAGTGAATATGGCATAAGGTTAATGCTAGCACCAAGGTTGGCTAAGGCATTGCAAGAGAAAATTTTGTTAAAATTGCATGGAATAAGAAAACTTCCGAGATCTCCTAGTTTTGGTGGAACTTTATTTTGGGATACATTGCTGAACTTTCATCGCTTAAGAAAGCGGCAGAAATTTGTTCGATTTTGTGTTTGTTGCTTATTAGTTCCTTGAGAAATTTGCCATAATTAGGCATTCCGGCTAAGACGTCGATAAGAGGTATGATTGATTCGGACGGAGCAATTATGTCAAGAAATTTTCCATATTGGGACTCCATTTTTTCTTTCCTTAGACGTTGAGGATACGGGATTTTTGGTTTATATGGTTTAGGCAATGGAGTTTCTTTGGTTTGTTTTGGATTTTAAGTTTTTGGTTGTGGTGCAGGTTCTTCGTCTTCATCATCGGCTATCGAAGTTTTATAGGAGTTTCAGAAATTGCTTTGTTGTCATTTGGGTTAATAATGGTGGGTTATAGGATTTACTATTCTTGGTAATACGACATTCACATGCTCATTACGTGATTGCGGTGGTTGTTTGGTTTTGGCTGTTGTGTCTTTTGGTTTGTTAAGTGTTATTGGAAGAGATCCTGAAGGTCGTCCAAGACTGATTGTCGCAAGTCTGTCGAAATTAGTTTCAAGATTCTGGAATTGAGCTTGAGTATTTTTGGCTACGGTTTTGAGTTTGGGGTTTTTTTGGTCCATAAATGTTTATTTGACGAAGGCGTGGTTGATTGTTGAGATTTCTTGAAAATCGTTTTGAATTGTTTTGAAGATCGTAAGGTTGTCATCGGTATTGGCTTGGTAGTGTATTCCGGTTGTAACTACTTCGTTTATAATTTGAACGCTAACTTATCGCGATTTGTGTCTCGGTGCGGAAATCATTGTAAAATCAAGTCTTGCAAATGTTTGCAATGATTTGCCACCTCTTCTTCACGAGACATGGGTATGTCATCTTCATCAAGATCAGGTTTAGTTTTTTTAGCATTGGACTGGAGTTCTTTGTACTGAGCATCCATTTTCAGGGTCATGGCATCCATTCTGGACATTAATTTTTGTCAGTATCGGAAATTACTGTTGCCTCCATCGGCGTAGGCAACAGTTTTCGCTTATGAGTTGATTGGTTTTTTTTTATTTTTAGCCAGTTCATGCTTGAGTTAGACTTTATCTCTCGAGAGTTAATAAAGCTTTGATTTGGTGTTTTTATAGAGGAAATATACCACCGGTTGGGCATTAGAAATTCTTGGTAATCGCTGAGACCGTGATAAGAAGATTTTGATAATATTGCATTTGGACAAATGGTGACCATGGAAATGTTTCGGGGCATTTCCTTCATACGAAAGCCAAGCATCGGTTAAGATTCATTTTTAGTGTTGAGAGAAAGCTTGGATTTCTCTGAGGAGTCGGTCAAAAAGAGCTGGGGGAAGAATCGGCTAATGAAAGTGGTTCGAAGTTCATCCCAAGTTTCGATAGTTCCTGCTATTGAGTTCGTCCAGCCATGTTTTTGCTTCTTCGGTTAGTGATAGGTGAAACATCATTAGGCGGACGGCTTCATTTTTGGTGTCTCTGTATTGAATTTATCGCAAGATTCTGAGGAGTTCATGAATGTGGTTTGTTGAGGATCGATTTTGGTTCTGCCATCAAATTGGTTTCCTTTGACAAGAGTCAAGTGGTTACCTTTAATAGCAAATTCATTCGCGGTTTCAGGAATAGTGATTGCGGAACCAGGAGTTGGTGCGACAACATGGTCAGCAGCCCACATGGGTTCATCATCCATTAGATAGAGATTTTCGAGAATCACGAGAAAGTGACAGAAGTGGTTGATGTCGAGAATTGGCGGATAGATAACTCTCGGGTTTTGAGGTGGGTTGTTTCTTTGATTGAAAGGAACTCTCCTGTTTCGTCGATGAAGTCTTTATTACGAGATACAGTTAGTTCAGGTAGGGTTCAAAACAAGGTTTCGTAATTAGGAGCACGTGTATGCATCCAAGGGAGAATTTGGTTGGGGTCAGTTTGCCAGAAAACTGTACGGCGATTTTTTTGAAAAAGAGGGGGAGTTAAAATAATTTTCCAGAGTTGACTATAGAACAGCTTAAAAATCCCCGGCAACGGCGCCAAAAACTTTGATGTGTTTCAAAAGCTTTAAATTTATAAGACTGAAAATACCAGATAATTATATGGAAACACATAAAGTAAAAAGTTATAACCACGTATGTAGTATAATTTTTGTAGGTTAGAGACAGGTAGTTTCGCAGGGGATTTGAGTAGTGTTCAAATAATCAGAAAGAAAATACTTTAACAATTTTAAAAGTAACTTTAATTTTTACCAAGTAATAAGATTGACTACTAGGAATTAGTTTCAAATAACTTATAAGTGTTGAAATGATATTGACACTCAAAGTGGGGCTTTCAATTTATAAAAAGGACTTCTCTTCAGAAAACGTTTTTCACAAATAAACTTGTTTAACCCAAGACTTAATTATTTAGTTAAACCAGACCATCATTGTGTCACTCAATTATTCATACTTATAGAATATCAAAAGCTTATTGGATTATCATTTTATGAAAGTGGATTCTCGGCCAAAAACGATAAAGACCATGGACAAATCTTTAAAACCACATAGATCATAACGGGTTCTTTCGACCTATAAAGATAATGATTATATAATTTAAGTTGATAAGCAAAACTGACAAGATAAGATATAATAGGATCGAAACATAGCTTGAGATTAAAAGAGATAAAGATCATACCAAACACTTATTCATTACTGTGATCATACCAAATGCTTATTTATTATTATAACATCACCGAGTAGTCATGAGAGATTTAGCCTCTCATGGCTAAGGAGTTCATAACAAAAGTAAATTTAACATAGACTTCCATTATTTCAATAGCTAAGTTGATAACTATCTTCGTTCTTGATCGTTAGATCTTTATTCTTCAAAGGGAGTGGTGTTTTGGTGTTTATATGGATGATAGATTGGAGAATGTGTGTGTGTGAGATGATTGTGGGAATGAGAGGGATTCTTTAAGAGTGAAAATTCGTCCTTTATTTGTAGGCTGATTTTGGGTGAAAAGTGCGGCGCACACAAAAGATTGTGCGGCGCACTTGGTGATTAAATGCGATAGTATTCAATGCTGATTGAGGAAGTGCGGCGCACTAGATAATATGTGCGGCGTACTTGGGGTGTAAATGCAATTGCATTAAAGTCTTCATTTATTTCTTCTCATCAGATGGAAAGTGCGACACACTAAGGAAATTATGCGGCGTACTTAGTGAGTTAATACAATCTTGACTGACTTTGACTTGAAGGAAAGTGCGGCGCACAAACGCCAAGTGCGGCGTATATTTGGCATTTTGAGCTTGAATGATGATCTTTTCTTAAATGATGAGTTCTTCAACGTGTAAGTGTTTGATTCTGATGTCTTTTACCTCGGGACGTCTTCAAGTGAACCTGCAAGCAATTTAATCTATTAAGTATCAAAAGTTCATGAGAAATGATAAAATATACACAAATAACGCCATAGAAAACATGTATAATTTGGGCGTTATCATATGCAATCATGGAGAAATGGAAAGTGTAGGAATTGTTTCCTTTTTTGCATTAATCAATTAGTTTTTTAATCTCCAAGAGGAGGTGGAATTGCCTAACTTGCAAGCCAAGTTTAGGTGGCTTTAAAAGGAGGTTTAGGGTGTTTAGTTCTCTCATAACTTGAAAAACTATAACCCTAAAAACTCTCCTCTTTTATCCCTCTTTTGCTCGATCGACCGAACACCCTCAAGGGGTTTCGGTTTTGCTTTTTATTCGACAGGAAGAAACCACAAAGGTTTCAATTGTTGATTTCGTGAAGAACATGGTGGTTTGATTAGCTTTATCCCTACTAGTACTAGCATACTTAATTGTTTGCTACGAACGTATTGTGTGTGTTGAAGTATTTTTAGATCTTGGGTGGTTTTGCGTGGTAATATTTATTATACACACGCACATATTCAAGAACAGTGTTTCGTTATATGGTAAAAGGTACAGGTCTCTTGATTCTTTGTTCGTTACATATTATATACGTGTTTATATGTTCCGATGCTTACTCGTGATTATAAATGGTTAATTAGTTGTAAAAAACCCAATACAAACAAACATTAAAATGAATCTATTTTTTCTTCTGACAACGGACTGTGATATCAGACTCATCACAAATAGCCTGAAGGTTATCTGACATATCATGACGATCATATAAATCATCATCAAAAGGGTCGTAGTCATCATCCCGTTTTGTTTCTCTTCATTTTTCTCATAAGCCATTGGTACCATAACTACTGTCATTACCACATTTTAAACCTGTTGATGCTATAAAATTTGCGTGTTCATTGGACACCTCTTCCACTTCACTGTCACTATCCGCGTTTAATGTAAAAACAACCTTTGGTAACGACTTCCCGTCATCATTCGTAAGAAGAAGATTCCCTTCAATCAATTGTCCTTCAAATTTATCAATCTTTTCTGCCATACGGATAGTACTAATACTACTAGAAACAACCCCTTCCTCAGCCGAACTTGAATCCCCCCATTTTACCCAAGTCATCATCATATTCAATCGAATTAAGCGCATTAAAGGGTTTGAGTTACTAACCTCTTGTCTAGACACTTTAACTAGCTTCTTTTGACCACTAGTTCTGACATCGTTCTTATTGTAAACATGTTTATTGATGTGTCATCCTGTAGGTGTTATTTTTGTTATCAAGTTTTACTATTTATTTTATGCCGACTATACCTAAAAACAACACTCTAACGGGCAGTGTACCCGGTCAAGATGTAGCTTCGTTGGTAAGTAGGGTGTCGATCACTAAGAGTAGAAGTTAACTATAACACCTCGTGTTTTAGGTCATTGTACGACATTATGTAATGCACAATTTATTTTTAGGGTTTTACGCGTTTTCTCTTAAACCGTAAACGTTAAGTTAAATCGCGTAAACTAAAAATGATCATTCAATGTAAGCGGGCATTAAACAATTAAATGTTTACATCAAGCAAGTGTTATATGATTACTTAGAGGATAATTATTAACATTGCACATTTTATTTTTATTGGTTACGTTAAGTGTTTACGTTTCGCGATAAAGTACGTTTAAGCCTTCCCGGAAGCACGTTAACTTATCCACGCTTCATCAAATACCCAAAATTATACCCAATACTTAAAGTTTATTTAAAACTTCAAGTATTTATCACTTTATACATATTCATTACGAAGGAATTCAAATCATAACTTACAATGTACAAGTTATACATTTTTCCAAGTCTATACTACATTATGCTTCATATAATGCAAGTATACATTATATAAATGATCAAATACATATCTAGCTTATACATATGCATATATTTCGTGTATAATGACTAGGATAAGCCAAGAAGAGTCACCAAGAAGCTTTGTAAAAGATCTAGCATGCAACTTGAACCATGACTCATCTATGACTAGCTTTTCTCATCCAAGATAAGCTTCAACCTTTCTCATGTCATCCAATCTTCTTCAAGAAGCTTTGCCACCTTGCACACATCAACTAGACACTAAAATATCTTCCTAGTAGTATAAATACCCATGCATGTGTGAGCTAAGAAGTCATAACACATTTCCTTATCAAAGAAATCACAAAATCTCTTCCTTTGTTCACTCCAAAACCCACGGCTCAAAATAGCCTCCAAACCAAATCCATAGCTTGATTTTCTATCATTATACAAGCATACACACATCATATCTAAGGTATTCTAAGAAGGTTTCAAGAGTTGGTTAACCATTTGCAAGGAAGGAATCAAGAAAAGGAAGAAAGGGTTTACTTGGGAAAATTAGGGTTTTCACCTTATATTTTCAAGCCAAGGTTGTTAATCACAAGGGTGTGATTGTTATTCTCATCTCTACTCATCCACACAAGGTTATATATAAAGCTTAATCATTTCATAACTAAGATTTTATGTGTTCATATGTTATATTTAGCTAAATCACCATTTAGGGTACTTTTGAATATGTAAAATGAATATTTACTTATGATCATTGTTTTGTGAACTTATTTACATGCCATATGGATGCTAATATGATGTTAAAAGGAATGTATAAGTGTTTTGACATGATGCTTAAGAGTAAACATATATATGAACAAATTAGGGTTTCTAAAAAGTCCTAAAAACAAGTTTTAAACACATTTTGGAAATAAATATCTTAGGGGCTGTTTAAGATTCGAAATTTACATATATGTTTTATGATTTTATAAAATACTACATGTCACAAGGATCGAGGGGTCATAAAGAACTCGAAAAACCGATTAATAACGAAGAAGATACGCTATTTACAAGTTTACGATAGTTAATACTTTTATAAAACAATTTTTATAAAAAGTACTATTCACCACAGAAACTTATACTTTATAAACATCCATAATATGATAAAACTTTCAATTACGAGAACGTGCTCGAAAGAATCGCTAAAAACGGAGCTATAACGAATAAGATACGACAAAAACGGGTTTTACGTTAATTAAAAGTATAAAAATAATTTTATAGCTGTTGTGAACAGTAAAAACACTATTCATCACAGAATCTCAAAAACCTAAAAATGTGGTTTTATGATCACTCGTCTTAATACGAAAGCATGGGCGTAAGAAACGCGAGAAACGGGCTTAAAACGACAAAGTTATGTCATTTTTACTAACGGCGTAATTATAAACGTTTTTACTTTATAATGACGATTTCACTTAAACAAATAGTCGGTGATTATGCTATATAGAATATTGAGTGGTTATCAAAGTGCTATAATACTAGGGAGTTTCATAATGAGGCCTCTTCGGATGGCGTATCGACGAGTTGTTGGATTTACGATTTAAAGTGTCCTAACTCCTCGTACGTCATGTCATGACCTCTTTAATTATGATAGCCCGAACGATAGTACGATGTAACAACTATAAGATTATATTATGTTATTAATATAAGTACTCGGTACTTATACGACCTATATTTAATTAGGTTGCATTCGGGAATAATCGTGAAGCATTCCCACACTTGATATAAATTATCAGATCCTGTAACGTCATTTCAAGACTCTAAATTATGATAGCCCGAACATAGTACGATGATAAACTATATAGGATTATATATTATTGTTGTTATTACAACGACTTGCATACTGATTTCGACTATATATTACTTTCGACCTATAATATCTAGGTTGCATTCGGGCGTTAGCGTGACGCGTTTTTACTTGGGATATTTTATTATCAATTTACTAACTCAAGGTGAGTTTATAGCCCCATGTTTTACTGGTTTTACATAAGTTTTTAGGGTGAGAAACATATGCATGTTTTACAAATTGGACGCAAGTGTACATTTTATCATGATTACGTGTTTGCCTAAGTAGCGATAACCCACTATGCCCATGAATCATGAACTGTTAATTCCTGGTTTGGAAGCGCGAGTGATTATAGATAGATCTATTTGGGATTGACCTCCCCGTTCGGGTGACTAGCTATCACTGGAAACGAACGTATATCATGTCGGATTTTGGATGTTACGGGTTGAACATCATCACGGGCAATGTAGGCAATATTTATATATTGTATTCAATTATGTCGAGCTTCGGTGTCATGAGCTTAGGTAAACGTAATTACATTTTGTGATGTCTGCATCTGTTGCATTATCACTGGGAAAGTCTTGCGGTCCTGCATATACATTTACATAAACCTATGAAATTCACCAACTTTATGTTGACGTTTTTAAATGCAATGTTTTTCAGGAGGTCATTAAGCACGAGGTGCGAAGGATACATTGGTGGTTATATTTTGAAGTCATGCATTAAAGATTTAGTCGCATTACATTTTGTATATCTGTTATGGGCTGGAAATCTTTGTAATAATAACAAGTAAACAAGTAAAGCTTCGGGCTTTTGTAACACATACTTTATTAAATCCAATGTATCAGTTTTAAACGACTTTTTGGTCATTCTTATATTATCTTGTGTTATTGATCTGAGAAGTAACACGCCCCGGACCCTTATTCCGCTGCGACCCAATTTGGGGGTGTTACAGATTGGTATCAAGAGCCAAGGTTATAGAGAACCAGGTCAAATGTTTTTGCTGGACTATAACCGTTTTCAAACATTGCATTCATACAAAGGGGTTTTCACGGGACATACATACACTAATTGTGCATTAGTCGGTTAGGCTAGATGCATGCATGATTGATATTCATGATTGATATACATGTTATAATATAAATGTATATTACTATAAGAGTCTTATATTAGCATACTTATATAAGCTAATTTTGATTTCAGATATTATCATGTCAGATTCTGAGCATTCTACAGTTACATACACATCAGTATCCTTTCCAGTTGAGGACGATTCAGACATTGGTTCACCAGGAGTCGATGGACCACCCATTATGCCAGAGGACCCATATGCTTACATAATGGCTGCTTATGAGGTTCCACCATCGCCTGACTACATACCTGGCCCCGAGGAGCCGCAGTCACCTCCCCCACTGGACTTTGTTCCTGAGCCGATGTACCCTGAGTACATGCCACAGGAGGATGAGATACTCCCGGCCGAGGAGCAGCCACTACCTGCTGCTGCTGGATACCTAGCCCATATGAGGACCTATCTGACATAGGATCACCAGGAGCCGAAGGACCTATTTTTCAGGATCCACTGTCTCCAGATTACATGCCTGGCCCTGAGGAGCCAGAGCAGGCACCACCATCACCTATCTATGTACCATTTGTTCCAGAGCCTATTTACCCAGAGTTCTTACTAGAGGACGATGCCCTACCGGTTGAGGAGCAGCCATTGCCTATTGTTGCCTCACCTACTACTGAGTCACCAGGATACATTCCTGAGTCCGATCTTGAGGAGGATCCGGAGGAGGATGACGAGGAGGATCCTGAGGAGGATCCAACCGACTATCCTGCTGACAGAGGAGATGATGATGATGATGATGCAGAGGAGGAGCACTTAGCTCCTGCCGACCCTGCAGCTGTTACTTATTCAGCTGACCAGGACCCATACCTTGCTTATCGCGTCACGGCTAGGATGTCCGTCCGACCCCGGGCGCCGGCACCGTTCCTTTCCGAGGAAGTTGCTGAGAGATTGTTAGCCTTACCTACTCCACCACCATCACCTCTCTCTCCATACTCATCACCACTTCCTCAGATAACCTTTCCACCATTACCTATACCATCACAACCACCCAATAGCCCTACATATGTTGAGGGATCTCTAGGATCCCGAGCTGCTGGGATTAGACAGAGAGATGCACTACCATCTCCTGTTCATGAGACTGAGATGCCTGAGATTTGTTTACCGCTTCGTAAGAGGCCGTGTCGTACTACTCCTGGTCCTGGATACGAGGTCGGGGAGAGTTCGGCAGCTGGTACTGCTAGGCAGGTTGGACCTGCCACAGCTAGGGCAGACCTTTATGGATTTGCTGATATGTTAGATGCCGCTCCAGGACGCCAGACGTCTAGAGAGTTAGGCTATGGTATTACGGATACATGGGATGACCTTGTAGGAGCCATCCAGGAGATTGCACCGACCACCCTAGAGGGGGTCAATCAGAGAGTTACTGAGTTGGCTACTACTGTTGACCAGGAGGATGAGATCATATATTCTCAGCTGGATGATGCACGACATGACCGAGCTCTACTTAGAGCCCGAGTCAACATGTTGTACAGGGATAGGCCATTCCATAGACGCACTGCCCTTCTGATGGAGGAGGAGGCCAGAGTATCTCGTGCCGCTTGGGCACAGTCGATGGATGCTTGCGATCAGGTACGTTCCGAGGGCATATCACTTCGGACTACGGTCATGGCTCAGCAGTCCGAGATCACTGAGTTGCAGGCAGCAGACCGTAGGAGACAGACGGTGATTTCAGATCTGCTGAAAGCAGACCATCGGAGACAGAGACAGTTAGTGGAGGCACTAAAGATAGTGAAGAGCCTCAAGACTCAGATGATCGAGCTTCAGAGACAGCAGGGACCTGCTAAGGATCCTGCAGAGCCAGAGCTACCAGAGGAGGCCAGTAGCAGTTCTTAGACTGGGTTATGACTGTAGCTACTGTACAGTCTGTTAAGTATTATGGGTTATTCCCAGCTAGCAGACTGTATAGATCTTTTGTTTTGTCTAGCTACTCTGTTTAGATCTTTTGTTCATGTATCGGCTACTTTGTACAGCCTACTAAGTATTACGAGTATATCTCGGCTAGTATGGCTTTAGGTTATTTTGTCTTGTAACCTAAGTGTTGTGATCGTTTGTATTTAAACCAATCATGTATTATTTTCCCAAGTTATATATGGAAAGGATGGATTATGTTTTATATGAAATCGAATTTATTGTGAATGAATGTCGATTTGTTAATTTCAATACTGTTGTGTATTTCACCATGTGTTGTGATCTCGTTTTATTTATTATGTATACATCGGGTTATGGTTAAGATTTTTGAAATCTAACGGGTATTATGTTTTCTTGTGATTTAAGAAAATGGCACCAAGAGGAAGGCCCACGAGGTTAAACCCAGGTACAACTCCCCCACCAGTCACAGACGGTCAAGGTTTATGTAAACATCATGAACACATGTCACCAATTCCCAACTTCAGGCAAAGATTAATTCAAGGTGTCACGCTAAGCACTGGCGAATACGTGATGCAACAGGAATGGCGATGACAGCCTACCTCGGGAAACTGAGTGTCAGGAGGACTGAACGCGTTGCTCGAGAGTGCACCTATCAAGACTTTATGAAGTGCCAACCTCTGTATTTCAAAGGTACTGAGAGAGTTATTGAATTAACTCAATGGTTTGAAAGGATGGAGACTGTGTTTCGCATAAGCAACTGCTCGGTGGATAATCAGATCAAGTTTTCCACTTGTACACTTCTCGCAGGTGCTTTGACGTGGTGGAACTCCCACGTTATATTGTATTGGTCATGGATGTTGCGAATGCAATGAACGTGGACCAGATCCTAGAGAAAGAAAAATGACCTAACAAGTACTAGTCCTGAGGAATGAGATAAAGAGCGTCGAGGTTGAGTTATGGAATAAAAAAGTGAAAGGTACCAGATGTGACAGGGTAACAAATCAACGATTCCAAGAACTAGCACTACTGGTGTAGAATGTTCCTAAAGAATCAGGCAAGGTTGAAAGGTATGTCTGATGGGTTGCCCAGACAGATTTCAGGTAAGTGTTGTGGCATTCGAAACCGAAAACCAATGCAGGAGGCTAGTGGGGATAGGTGGTCGCTGAAATGGCATCCGAACTGATGGATAAGAAAATCAACACTATCACTGAAAGGAAGGGAGAACAAGCGGAAGTTTGAAAACACTTCCCGAAACAATCAAAACCAACAACGACAAGAAAACAAGAGGCAGAACACTGGCAGAGCCTACACTGCAGGATCTGGTGATAATAAATCGTATACAGGATTTAAACAGTTGTGTCCCAAATGCAATTACCACCATAACGGTCCATGTGCTCCAAAATGCTACAAGTGCAACAAATTTGGTCACTTGGGGCGTAATTGTAGAAGTTCTGCAAGTGTCAATCCGGGTAGTAACCAAAGAGGAAGTGGGACAGGTCAAGGGCCTACTTGCTTCGAGTGTGGAGTTCGGGGACACTTCAAAATGGATTGTCCGAAGTTGAAGAACAACAACAACAACCGTGGTAATCAGGTTAGGAATGCCAATGCTCCAGTGAAGGTGTATGTAGTAGGGCATGGGGGGGGCAAACCCAGATTCCAATGTCATGATAGGTACGTTCCTTCTCAACAACCGTTATGCTTCTATCTTATTTGATACTGGTGCCGATAGGAGTTTTGTGTCCACTGCATTTAGTTCCCAAATTGACATCACACCATCTACCTTGGATATACAAATATGAAGTTTGAATTAGCCACGGAAGGATAATGGGTTAAACACTATTCTTAAGGGTTGTACATTAAATCTCCTGAACCACCCATTCAACATAAATTTAATGCCCGTAGAACTTGGTAGCTTTCGATGCTATAATTGGTATGGATTGGTTGGCGAAGTACCAAGCGATCATTGTGTGTGCCGAGAAGATTGTTCGCATCCCCAGGGAAATGAAACTCTAATCGTTCATGGTGACGGGAGTAACCAGGGAAATGAGACACGATTGAACATCATCTCGTGCACCAAAACTCAGAAATATTTGCTAAAAGGATGTCCTACTATCCTTTTTGGCAACATGTTAACTACGAAAAAAGGCTGAAGACAAGTCGGAGGATAAGCGACTGAGGATGTACCCAATGTTCCGAGATTTTCCCGATGTTTATTTTCCTAAGGACTTGCCAGGATCATATTCCCTCCGACCCTCGACAAGTGGAGTTTCAAAATTGATTGGTAACCTGGTGTCTGCACTGTAGCATGGGCACCTTATCGATTGGCGCCTTCCGAAATGAAAGAGTTGTCAGAGCAACTGCAAGAGTTATCTGACAAAGGCTTTATAAGACCCAGTTCCTCACCCTGGGGAGCTCCGGTCTTGTTTGTCAAGAAGAAAGACGGATCATTCCTGGATGTTGCATTGATTCCGGGAAAATGAATAAATTAACGGTGAAGAACTGTTATCCACTTCCAAGAATTGATGATCTATTTGATCAGCTCACGGGGTCGGAGTGTTTACTCAAGATCGACTTTAAGATCAGTTTATCACCAATTGAGGTTCGAGAAGAAGACATAGCCAAAACTCGCTTTCAAACTCCGTTACGGCACTATTAATTTCAAGTTATGCCATTTGTGTTTGACGAACGCACCTGCTTATTCAAGGACCTTATAATCGGTGTGCCAACCATATTTGGGATAAATTCGTGATTGTTTCATTGATGATATGCAGGTATATTCAAGAGAAGAAGCAAAGAACATAAAAGCAACCTTAAGTCTTAAACTAAGAATTGCTTAAGAAAGATGTAGTTTTATGCCAAGTTATTCAAAGTGTGAATTTTTAGATTCCTAAATACATTCTACCTAGGTCACGTGATTGATATTAAGGGCCATCCACGAAATCCCGCCAAGAAAAAAAAAGTACATAAAAATTAATGCATCTCCTAATTCACCAACGAAAGATTCCGCCAATTTTAGGTCATGCAGGTATTTACCGGAAGAATCATAAAGGGTTTTCGAAGATGCGCCAAATCCAATGACCAACTTACACAAATAAGGCAAGTTTGTTGGGGAAAAACAAAAGCAAGCTTTTCACCAACTGTTAAGCAGAAGTTGTGCCATGCATAAGTAAAAAAGCGAAGAAAAAACAAAGACAAACACAACACACACAAAAACAAAGAAAAAAAAGCACGATCAAATCCTTGGCCTTACTAGACGAAGCACAGCATTTTTATTTAATCGCTACTGCGATGCGTTCAAAGAAGGTATTGGGCGCTGAGTATTGTCTATTATGATGCGTCGCATAAGGGATTGGGTGTTGTATTAATGCAAAGAGAGAAAGTAATTTCTTATGCATCACGCCAATTAAAAATTCATGAGAAGAACTATACAACTCATGATTTGGAACTTGGATCGGTAGTGTTTTCTCTAAAACTTTGGAGACACTATTTGTACGGAACCAAGTGTACGGTGTTCACGGATCACAAGAGTCTACAACACATTCTTAATCAAAAGGAGCTGAATATGAGGCAGCGTCGTTGGTTAGAACTGCTCAGTGATTACGACTGTGAGATCCGTTACCACCCGGGGAAAGCGAATGTTGTTGCTGATGCTTTGAGCAGGAAGGAGCGGAGTAAACCATTAAGAGTTCGAGCCTTAGTGATGACTATTGGCTTGGATCTTCCTAAACAAATCCTGAATGCTCAGACTGAAGCATGAAAACCAGAGAACATCAAGAACGAAGATGTTAGAGGTATGCGACTTAAAAATTCTACGGATCCGAAGAAACTTAGAATGGAAAAGTTAGAACCCCGTGCGGATGGAACTCTATGCTTCAATGGCAGGAGTTGGTTGCCATGTTATGGTGATTTGAGGACCGTGATCATGCATGAGTCCTACAAGTCAAAATACTCTATTTATCCGGGTTCTGACAAAATGTATCAGGACATAAAGAAGCTATATTGGTGGCCCAATATGAAGGCCAACATCGCTACCTATGTTAGAATATGTCTGACATGTGCTAAAGCCAAGGCCGAACACCAAAGGCCATCAGGATTGTTGGTACAACCTGATATACCTCAATGGATGTGGGACAATATCACTATGGATTTTTTCACGAAGCTTCCTAAGTCGTCGCAAGGCTACGACACTATTTGGGTGATTGTCGACCGACTTACTAAGTCTGCAATCTTTGTACCCATGAGGGAAACTGATCCCATTCCGCATCTTGACCTATGAGAGAGACTAATCCGATGGATAAACTTGCAAGAATGTACCTAAAGGAGGTGGTCACGAGGCATGGAATACCTCTCTTGATTATTTGTGATCGTGACCCTAGGTTCGCATCAAATTTCGGAGGTCACTTCAGAATGCTTTAGGTACTAGTCTGGATATAGTAATTGTGTACCATCCACAAACAAATGTCAGAAGGAGAGGACTATTCAAACTCTCGAGGACATGTTGCGTGCTTGTGCAATCGACTTGGAAAGGGTTGGGTTAACCATTTGTCTTTAGTCAAGTTCTCATATAACAATAGCTATCACGCTAGCATCAAGGCTGCACCATTTGAAGCACTTTACGGTCGAAAGTGTCGTTCACCCGTTTGTTGGGCTGAGGTTGGAGAAGTTCAACTCACTGGTCAGAAGAGTAGCAAGAAAACAACTTAGAAGAATCTCAAATCAAGCAGAGAATGCAAGTTTATCTCGCAATCGACAAAAGAGTTACGCGGATTTAAAGCGTAAACTCAGATGGAATTTTCAGGTTGGGGATAAATTATGCTTAAATTTTTAGCCTTGGAAAGGGGTCATATACGTTTTGGCAAACGGGGGAATTAAACCCTAGGTACGTGTGGACCTATTCAAGTGTGAGAAAAGGTTGGATCCGTTGCATACAAGCTTGAGCTTCCAGAAGAGCTGAGCAGGGTACACAATACGTTCCATGTATCCAACTTGAAAAAGTGTTATGCCGACGAACCGTTAGCCGTTCCTTTGGATGGACTTCATTTTTATGACAAGCTTCATTTTGTCAAAGAACCGGTAGAAATCGTAGACCGTGACCGAATACCATTAGTCAAGGTTCAATGGAACTCCAAGCGAGGTCCTGAGTTTACATGGGAACGCGAGGATCAATTCCGAAAGAAATACCCACATCTCTTCACAAAGGCCGCACCGTCGTCAAGTGCCGCGTCTTAAGCCTTGAGGACAAGGCTCACTTAACGGGGGGAGACTATAACACCCCGTGTTTTAGGGTCATTGACGTCGTCAATAAATTCACTATGTATTTTTTGTATTGTACGTGTTTGCTTTTAATCGTAATCGTTAAGTTAAATCGCGTAAGCTAAAAATGATCATTCAATGTAAACGGGCGTCAAACAATTAAATGTTTACATCAAGCAAGTGTTAAGTAATTATTTTGAGGATAATTATTAACTTTGTTCATTTTATTTTATTGGTTACGTAAATTGTTTACGTTTCGCGATAAAATTGCATTTAGGTATACCCGGAACCACCAAAATAAATCTACGCTTCAACAAATACCCATGTTTATACCCAATACCCAAAGTTTATAAAACTTTATCCATATGTATACATATGTACACGTCCATATATATAAATTAACCAAGTCATATAAATTCCAAGTCTACACTTTAATAAAACAAACTACACTTATACTTTCCATATTATACTTTCATAAAAATGCAAGAATACTTCCATTTCTTTTCCAAGTATTTAGTCACATCCTTCCTAGAATTCATGGGATAACTCTCTTATTAGGGAACCAAGGAACATAAGCATTAACTAAATGGCTAGTACAAAATCAAAGTTAGTAAGAAAAAGAGGTCCATGACTAGTGGTTTTGACCACTAGTCACCCCTTTTCCTCCTTATGTCTTGGCCGGCCTCCCCACCCCCCCCCCCCCTAAGACTTTCATAGTCTTTTGTTGACCACTTGGGTCATATATTATAAAAGTATCAACTCATTCATAGCATCTCATAACACTAACCACCAAACACTTACCAAAATCAACTTTTTCCTTCCTTTTCTCTTAAATAAGCCACGACCAAACACCCTTTATACACAAACAATTCTTACAACTTATTTCACCACTTATACAAGTAACTAGGAGCATATCTAAGGTCATACAAAAAGGTTTGGAAGCTTGGTTGGTTGATAAGGAGGTTAATCAATAGAAAAAGGAAGATTAGGTTTCTAGTTGGATTAGGGTTTTGAAGCTGGTAAGCTTTGGTTTTCATCAAACAAGTTAGCATGAGGAGTCTAACTACCTTACATCACTCTAAGGTTATCCTAAAAGCCCTTAACTTTTTAGTTCATGATATATGGGTATGATGAAGTTATATAGCAAAATCACTAAAACCATTAGGATGCTTTAAAACATGTAAGGACATATTTTTTACTTGTGATTAATGATTTTGTACAGAGAACTTTTTTATATGATTATGTGATTGGTATTATCACCATGATAAAAAGGGATATAAGTATTGACACATGTTGGTTAAGTGTAAACATGTATATGTAAAAACTTTATAGTTAAAAGTTACTTAAGGAAAGTTATTGATTTCATGTGATGTTACTGACTTGTTTAATCTTGATATCATGGCTCATGTGGACATATAATGGACAAATGGACAAACTATTATATGTGAAGATATAAAGAACATAAGTAATTTAAGAATATTGGAAGACTTGTGGTAGTTTACTAAATAAAAAGATACATAAAACAAGTTATAAAAATGATTACACTTAAGTATTACAAAAGGGCTGTTGGATTTCGAATCCCAAGACAGGTAGTTTGACACCGCATAAAAGGAAGATAGTACACCTCTATGATGAATTGCAAAAATGTAAAGACTCCGAAAAACCGCCTATAACGAAAAAGATACAGCAAATATACTTTTACGTTAATACCTGGCTTATAAAAGTAAATTTTATAAAAACAATATCAAATACTTATGGTATTATACAGTTTTACTGATGATTACACATATGAGCACTTATTTTAAGGGATCCCAAACAATTGAATCATAAATTTTTGGCTCAATAACGAAAGAGGTTATGAATTTCGCGAGTTTATATTACTATAAACGTATAAAAATACTTTTAAGTAAAAGCTATTTTTATAATAAAAGGTACTATTATTGTTAGTATAATACATTTTGAAAACATCATTAATATGATAGAACTTTTAATAACAAAGACGTGCTCGAAAGAATCGCTAAAAACAGAGCTATAACGGGAGGGGAATAAAAAACGACATTTACGGGTTTTACGATAACTAAAACTATAAAAATAATTTTATAAACTGCCGTGAACAGTAAAAAAACTGTTCACCAGTAGGTCAAAAATATGAAAATGTCATATTTTGATAACTCGTCTTAATACGAAAGCGTGGGCATAAGAAACGTAAAAATTGGGCTTAAAACGCGAAAGTTACGACGTATTATACTAAAGAGTAGTCATTTACAATAACTTTTTTACTTTATAAATGCTATTCACTAAAATGATTAGATGGTGATTGAGCTATAAAGAAATTATATATGGTTAGTAGTTACCCAAAGTGATTAGTACTTTGACGAAACCTATATTGGATAGGTTGCATTCGAATCACCTACTGTGACGCAGTTTTCTGTGATATACTTGATATCCGATCACATCAGTGAGTTCATTAGCCCCACGTAAAAAGAAAACGTATATGCTATGTTGTGCAAAACGCAGCCCACCCTTAATCTTTAAGTGTATTGTTCGGCCACTAGGAGTAATCACAAGATGCGAAACATAAATACTTTCAAAATAGGATAGGTCATTGTCATTTTGCCCCTGAAATCAATTGTTTTCGTCAAGGGAATAGGAAGTTATAAGGTCTCAAAGACAGCGTGGGAGACTGTCATTGATACCCTTTTATAGAACAGCCATCGAGGCACTTTTGCTCGATGATTTGCGACACGCTTACTTGATACTAAAGCGAACAAAAGGCTGTTACGGGAAGCCCGATGTACCACCTTTAAGCTAGGACAAACCCTACCCTTATTCGTTTAGAATCCTGCTCGCATGTCGCATTTACTTTTGGGTGTTTGCCACCAGTGTCGACAATATGTCGAACACCTTGTGTGCACACAGCCCAGTTCGCCCAACGCACACCCCTATCTTTCGACTCATTTTTGACATAGCTAGCAACCCCGATACTCGAAGGTCATAAAATATAACGATAGCCAGTAAGACACAGATTACAAAGATATTCCCATTCTTGTTCTAAAGTCGAGTAACGAGACCACAAACTGATTTTAAAACTTTGACCATGCATCGAGATGGACTGAAGTGATACATTTATTTTCCAAGTATAAAAACTGCCCATGCGACTCACACACATTTAGCCTCGTTTTTAACTACTCAAACGACGTTTTTAGTCAAAACTTAAAAGACGAACATTATAGTCTACCCAACTGAGATTACAAATGTAATTTTACTTTTCGATATCGTCAATTAACAAACTTGGAATTTAATTGTAAAACTCTGCGACACCTCATGTTAAAACGAAGTAATATATATGTTTAACTCAATAAATAAATGTCGATGTTTTGCCTAATTAATTAACATACTTAGAGACTAAACCGAGGGCTGACCAAAGTTAATATTTTAAAGTATATGCAGCCTAGTTTCTTAAAAGTCCAAAGTCGTAAATTATATACTTATATTTTGACCGTGTTGACCCGATAAAGTTGACCATTTTAAAACGAGAAATTATTTTCAAATATCATTATTTTAAATAAAGTTCAAGCACAAACTAGGGACAAGATTGCAAGTATTTATATTATTATTTTTTCGTTTAGTGAATATGTATTATTTATTCATAGGTTGCGGACAAAGTCTTTTGCATCGTTTCTCGTGCCACTACTTTGCTTCTACGTTATCATTACTTGATGTGAGTTTATAGTCCCCACTTTTATACATTTTCAATCATTTATCAAATCTCGGGGATGAGATCATGTTTGTTTTACAACATGGATGCAAGTACATTTTAAATTCAAATATTACAAGTTTGCCTAAGTAGCTATAACCCACTATGCCCATCATCATGAACTGTTAATTGCATAGATGTAATTGTTAATTGCATTATGTGAGCACGAATGTTATGAATAGATCTATTTGGGATTAACATCCCCGTTCGGGCAAGTAGCGCTTGCTAGTTCACCGGTTGGCCGGAAACGACAAACGTATACCATTTGGATTCATGGATGTTACGGGTTGAACATCCACATTGGGCAAAGTCATTTATATGTATTAGATATACATACATTGTTTAGCTTCGGTGTCATGAGCTTAGTGCATTTCGTAATACATTTTTGTGATATTGTATTTGTTACTTTATTATAGGGAAATCTTGCTATCCACTTCATTAACTTTATAAACCTATAAATTCACCAACATTATTGTTGATAGTTTAAACATGTTTTCTCAGGTCAATAAGGTACAAGTCACGGATACATTAGTTGGTCATCATTTGAAGTCACATTATCATAAAGATTTACATGCATTACATTTTGGAATATTGTTATGTTGTGAAATCTTTATTTTTACAAGATAAACAAGTTAAGCCCATGAGCTTTTTTTTATATCGAACCATTTATGAAATCCAATGTATCAATTTTAAACGACCCTTATAATGGTCGTTCTCATATCTTGTGCTATTGATCTATGAAGTAACACCCCCGGAACATCATATTCCGCTGTGGCCTATTTTAGGGGTGTTACACAATCTGTGCTTTTCAATCCTCAAGGTAAACTAGAAATATGTTTCTTACACCCTAACAAGCTTCTAATCAAAAGGAATTAACCAAAAACCCACTCTTTGGACCGAAAACCCTAATTCTTGATTTAGAGTTCTCCAAAATTAAATGTGTTGTTTTTGTTAAATTTATTGGGGGTTTGTGATGCTTAAGGGTTATAGAACACTCGTGTATAGCAGCTTTTGATTTGGCAAACACATGAATGTGTTATACGTGATTATTAGGTTCAAAATTTTAGGAAAATGGTCAAGGTTGTGTTATTATTCTTGGGTTTGTGTTTAAGAGTGTCATAATGTTCATTTGAAAGTAATAAAGTGTGCAAAAACAAGCTAGGACAACAAAAAACTTGGTAAGCATAGTTTTGTGGGTCTTTATGCTCGAACATAATAAAAGATGATGTTTTGTGGCAAATTTTTGTTAAGATTGATTCATGTGATTTTTGTGATATCTAAGGATCATGTTTAGTAGTAATAGATGCTTGAAATTTAAAGTTTGTGCTTGTATGAAAATTAGCATGGGCAAATTATACGTGAAATCTTGCACTAGGCGAATTATACCAAAGTTTGGCCTGGGCGAATTATACGTGAAATCTTGCACTAGGCAAATTATACCAAACTTTTGAACTGGGCGAATTATACAATTACCTTGGGCGAATTATACATGATTCACACTAGGCGAATTATACATTATAACTAGGCGAATTATACGTGATTTAGACTAGGCGAATTATACACTTTAACTAGGATAACTATACACATACCTTAAAACTAGGCTAATTATACATGAAAATTTAATCTAAGTGATTTATTCCTTTAAATTTTTACTAAGTGATTTATTTAGGGTAAATTTTTCCTTAGTAATCAATCTAGTTTCTTAGGTATCTATAGTTGACCAATAGTTAGTGTGTTATCATTCCATGTTGACTTTCTGATCATTGTTCATCGTTTCATGTTATAATTATATGCCTGATAAATTATGCCTGATCCCTAGTTTAAATTCACTTCTTGCATCTAAAATCAATCCTCATGAACCAAATTGTCACTCAATAAAATACATATATGCTTGTTTGTATATAAACTGTATTTGACAAATCTTAGCAGAACCATGACTACTGCTGCTGCTCAACAAGTTTCTCTTGACAATGCTTTGGTACACCTGAGAAAAGAGACGAGATTGGCAAATGCAACATGAGAATCAATCCTGCAAAGACTCAAAAGGAACCCACGTATCAAGTTGTTTTGGATGCTCTTGCACTCACCACTTGCTATCATGCTTTCCTTATCACTATAGATGTTCCAGAGATATATATGCATCAGTTTTGGTTCACCATCAACAAGCATGATTCATCTTACCGGTTCAAGATTGGCAAGAAAAGGTTCACTCTAAATGTGGAAGTATTCAGAGAAATCTTCCAGATATGCCCTAAACTTCCAAATCAAGAATTTGATGCACTTCCCTTAGATGAAGAAATTATCTCCTTAATCAAAGAACTTGGACATAAAGGAGACATTAAATCTATCACTGAAGTTCTTGTTGATCAGATGTACCAACCATGAAGAACCTTTGCTTCAATCATCAACAAGTGTCTATATGGGAAAATCACAGGTCTTGATAAGTTGCGACTTTCAAGAGCTCAAATTCTATAGGGGGATGTTCTATAAAAGGAATGTTGACTTTGTCGAACTACTCTGGGAAGACTTCACATTCCAAATAGAAAACAGAGACACCAAGAAGCAAGAGAAAATGTACTATCCCAGATTTACAAAGGTTATAATTCATCACTTCATTACCAAAGACAAGTCAATTTCTATGAGGAACAAAATGTTTATTCATACTTCCGAGAATGACAGCATTTTGGGTCCCATGAGATTTGTCTCTAAAGCTGATGACTACTAAGTGTATGGAGCACTACTTCCTGAAGTAATGACAAATCAGAAGATGCGGAACTCTCCAGCCTACAAGACTTATCTTGCATATGCTACTGGAGCTGCAACTCCTAAGAAAGCAAGGAAGTTCAAGAAACCCTCTTCTCCTTCTAAGAAGAGAACTCTTGTCACAGTAGAAGAGGAAGAGCCTGAACCTGCTAAGAAAGTTGTACCTTCCAATAAGCCTTCAAGAAAACAGTCTACTGGTTTACAAATCTGAGACACTCCTGGTGTGTCTGTGTTAAAGAAGAAGGCACCAGCAACAACTGATAGAAGCAAAGGAATTAATTTGTTGTCTGAAGCTGCCTTACTTGAGGTGGCTCAAGTTAAGAAAGTTCTTAAGAGAAGCCAACGGGAAACAACTATCCATCAAGCAGGTGGCTCAGGTGATGGAGTTGGTTTTCAACCAAAGGTTCCTGATGAGCCAAAAGGCAAGTCTGTTGACACACATGAAGGAACTGGTTTAAAACTAGGGATTCCTAATGTGTCTAAAGCTTATTCTTCTGAAAGCGAGTATGAATCTTGGGGTGTTAGTGGTGATGAAGCCAATGTACAAGGTGAAGATGAAGATGTTCAAGATAGTGATGATGATCCTCAACAAGCTGATGATGAAAGAACTGATTTTGAGAATCAAGAGACAAATGATGATGAAGAAGAGTCTGATAATAAGTTTGTACATACTCCTGAAGACTATGTACCTAATGATGATGAAACGAATGATGAGACCAAGAATGTAGATGAGGAAGAGTATGAAAGGATCAGTTAAGAACTATATGGTGATGTCAATGTTAGATTGATAGATGCTGAGCACAACGATGAAGAAAAAGGAGATGCAGATATGACAGATGCTACACATGTACATGTTGAGCAGACACAAGAACAAACAACGGGCGTATAGGAAGAAAGTGGTCTAAAAATAGCAAGTATTCAAGGTCGGTATGTTAACAAGCACCAACTACTATGACTCCTTCCATACAGAATGCAACTACTGAGGTACCTCCATTAAGTTCAAGTCACTCTGTTTCACCCACCTATACTAATGCATTCCTCAACCTCGAGAATCTTCATTCTACTGAAATGGAAGTGGTTTCTATGCTGGACATTAATGTTCAACATGAAGTTCCACATACTTCACCACTTCTCACCATCCCTGAACACACTTTTTCAATCCATCTAAAACAGTCACAACTGCTCTAGCAACAACCATTACTTCCCTTCTTTCGTCACTCTTTCCTTCTCTTTAACAATCAACACCAATCCCAACACCAACAACAACAGAAGCTACAACCTCAACCATTACTGTTCCTGAATCTGAAACCCTCTCTTCTATCCATCAAAGAATTACTGATTTGGAGAAGGATGTGAAAAAGCTCAAAAATGTTAATAACTCTACAACAGTTATTTCAACAATCAAATCTGAAGTTCCAAATGCTGTAAAGGAGTGCCTTGGATCAAGTCTAGACGATGCTCTGTATAAGGTAATTCAGAAACACTTGGCTGACATCTTTAAGGAACACTCTGTTCTAGCTGAGATTGTAGAAAGACTCAAGCAGTAATATGCAGCTCAGAAAAGTATTAAAGACATCCGAAAAATCAAGATGGAGCATTCAAGAAAGCAGCAAGTGCCTAAAAAGACTATCACCTCATCTGATACCACTACACTTAAAGAATTTAATCTATAAAAACTACCTTGTTTAATACAATGACTAAATCCAAGTCAGTCAACAAAATTCCTAAGCACGGAGCTCTATATCATGCTCTCATAGAGTCAATCCTTAAGGATGAAGACGCTATGGACAAAGGTGTTGCTAATGAATTAAAGAAAAGTAAAACAGATGACGCTGATAAAGATGAAGGACCTACTGCTGGATCATACTGAGGGTTAAAGAGATAAAAGACAAGCAAAGGAACTAAAACCTCTAAGAAGACGTCTGCCTTGAAAGACTCTTCTAAAGGGAAATCTCTAACTACCTCTTCTAAGTTTGGTAAGTCTACAAAAGATTAAGTTGAAGAACCAATCTTTGTGCAAGACTTTGATTATGCTAAACATGATGATGCTGAGTTTGACAATACTAATATGCCAATAAATCAAGAAGAATACTTGGGCAAAACTGATGAACAACCCAACGATGAGGCTGTTCCCAATAATGACTGGTATAAGAAGTCCAAAAGTAACACTTTTTTTGATCCTGAATGGAACAAAGGAAAATTAGTTGATGACAGGCCAGAACAAAGTTGGCTCAATGATCTAGCCAAAGCTACAAAACCTCCTCTCACCTTTGATGAATTAATGCACACTCCGATCGACTTCTCTGCCTTTGCAATGAATCGTCTCAAGATCGACAATCTTACAAAAGAACATCTTGTAAGACTGTTTTACAACTTGCTGAAAGGAACATGCAAAAGTTATGTGGATTTAGACTACACTATGGAAGAATGCTATCGTGCTGTGTCTGAACAACTTGACTGGAATAACCTTGAGGGTCATCGTTGTCCCTACGATCTCACCAAACCTCTACATGTGCAAATGTCATCTCAAGGTCGTCAAATTATCCTAGTAGACTTCTTCTTCAACAATGACTTTGAGTATTTAAGAGGAGGGAGCAATGACAAGAAATACACAGCCTCCACGACAAAGTCTAAAGTTGCAAGGTATTAGTTAAAGGGCATTGAAGACATGAATCCTAACCTATGAAGTCCGGTAAAGGTTGTTTATGACATATATGCTCTTTTGGGAATTTCTCACTGGCGAACCAAACGTCAGAACTTCTTTGGTTATATAACCAAAATGGTGTCCAAGCACGATATTTATTCAACCAAGAGGATTTTAAGCATTATCAGTGTCAAGGTGGTCGAGTAGTACGGGTATGGACACTTGGAAGAAATTGTTGTTAAAAAAGCCGATCAAAAGTTGTACACCTTCAAGGAAGGTGATTTTAAGAGACTGCATCTAAACGACATTGAAGACATGCTACTTCTCGGTGTTCAAAACAAACTACACAACCTCGATACGAATGTCATGGTTCATTTGGAAGTAAACTTACGTATGTTTACACAAAGGACTGTTATTCAGGCAAGGGTTGAAGACCTTTAGCTGGGGGTAGAAAGTTACCAAAAGAAGTTCAACCTCATAAAGCCAAGAACTCGAGACGTAGATATGTCCCGCAGACCAGCATATACCACTATGTCAAACCCTCAAGGTGTGATCTATGAAGACAAGCTAAAACGAAATAGATTCATGCATGTTGACGAGTTTCATAAGTTTAGTGACGACACTCTTATTTCAGTTCGTGACACTCTAGATCAAATGCTTCATGAGTTACACTTAGGGTATAACACAACAATGAGGAGGAGGCTATGGACTAGATTAGATCAACAAAGGACCCGCATCATGATCAAAGCCATCAATCAAAAGCTGCTGGATAGACGAATCATGAGGAGCTTGGAAAAATTTGTTGGTGGTAGAGATTACGGGGAAGGCCGCAGACTGCTTCAATGGACAATATGACTTTGTCATATTTTGTCCTACTCTTTCAGGTCAAACTTTGTAATTATAAATCTTGTGAATATGTAAATACGTATTGTTAGACTAAAAATAGGCATATATAGTGTTTAATACGAATTTTTGAGAATTTCTTAGTAAATTCAAATTTTTTCAAATTAACGTACTCAAACACCATATAATACTCTTAGAAATTGAGGGGGAGCATTAAAATGTTCCTGATAAAAGGCTTGCTATATAATTAGAACATTTTTCTCCCTAAATCATTTGTATACATATTTGAATCAATTGATATCCAAAATATCAAGAGATTTGACATTTTTGATAAGGGGAGAAAATATGATTAAAATATATAACTTGTAAAATGTGATTTCAATGACTCTAGTGCAGCTTCTTCCTCGTATGTGCTAAACATTTTCAAATATCGATGCACATATGTAGGGGGCAAGTTTGAAAGTTAAAAACCACCAAGGTACCAAATGTTTTGATTTATATCACAATGTACCTTGATCGATGTTTTCAAATAGTTTTAAGGCTGAGAACAATACCAAAATACCGACCATGTATTTAATTAATTAGAGTTATAAGGTGGTTAGGTATAGGTGTTCGTTCCCACGATCCAGCCAGAACCGGAGTGATCTACCCAGGGACACTCCATTAGTTAGAATAGAAGTCCTTAGGTATGATAAAAAGGAGAAAAAGTGAGAAAAGGGAAAAATGCGGACTAAGATAGAGCTAACACTGGAACAAACCCAACAAGGTGTTAGTGATGAAGTCTTGGTAAGCATTGAAGGGGTTGAAGAATGAAAAAGAAAAGTTAAGATAAAGGGTGAAAAGAAAGAAGCCCTCCTTACACTTAGGCAGAAACCGGGTCAATACATATGCTATCAGAAACACAAAGCTGTTGTCTGGTATTGAATATAGTCATCATGGACCTAGTGATGCGATGCACAACCCTCCCTAGCCACTCAAGGTCTCTCAAAAGACTCTTGTTTCATTTCTCACAAAGATTACACTCATTTCTATCGACTTTCTCACTCCGAGTTAGTTGGTATTGAAAAGGTGGCAGTCTGCTCTAGCCTCCGATTACTAAAACTAAAGTGCACTATTGAGTCTAGAGCCATAAAAAGATCATCAAAAATCTCACCAGGACACAATTCCAATATATTTATTGCTCACACACTGTGAAAACAAGTAATATCTTAATAGTCCTACGCATTATCCTTGTGATATTGCCAGAACATCAAGGTGATACTTAAGTATTCACAATGACGATGGAAATCCTTCCAGAGCCAACATCAAACAAGCTCTGCGGTAGGTGACTTGTGAGATCCTATATGGATCAAACTTGTGACACTGGATATCGATTCGGTTCAGACTATGAATTGACGATTGATGAATTCTGAAATGTATAAAACTCTCAATGTGTCGCAAAATCACTTTAGCAAGTGCTAGGTCGATTGATTTTCAAATCAATCTTTGATTCAATCGGTAAGACTTTGTCTTACTGGTTCACTCATACTGTGTTGTCTGCTTTGAGACACTCCGGTAATGAGAACGGCTAGTGCAACTACGAAACCCTGTCAAGGACATTCTTTAAAATTCTACCTGATCACAGGCAATATTTATACTGATTAACGGGGAACCATGGTTATTGCAACAGTATTTGACGAAGTGACAAAGACACTTTCGTCCATATATGCTGTTTATTACTAGCCCATTCATGCAGGTAATCCCGATGGTGGATGCAGCTGGTTCAAGACAAGTCAAGGTTTATAGCCACATGCTCATACTCGACCGACATATGTAAAGACATTATGAAAGCTCAAGTGCATGTTTTAAAAGACTTCTCGTACTCTGTACGCAGGTTCTTGAAGTGACGAAGTATTAAAGTTAAAGAATTTCAAGAAAGATGAATTTACCAGCTTTCAAGACAAAGAAAGGTATGAGCATGTCAGTCCGAAAGTCACAAGCTCACAAGAAGGCAAAGATTACAATATGGTGAAAAGAGATTATGTTTGGTTGATGATCTCAAGAAGCTCAAGATCACATACAAGTCAAGCTAAAAAAACAAGCTCAGGCTAAAAGTTAAAGATCCCTTCTTCACATTCACAGATAAAGATCAAAGGATATCAAGGACTACGAGCCAAGCCTGAAGACATTCATAGAATGTTGGCTAAGTTTTTGTAACTTAAGAGTGTACCTCCCCCCCTCCGTTGGGGAGATTGTTAGGAAATATGAAAAAGTCTCGGTTACTTCTAATATATTGTTAAGTAGCTCTTAATATAATATTTGGAAACTAGCTAAGCTAACCAGGTCAACATAAGAATACCCCTTATGTTGACCAACCAATGTAAGGGTATAAATACCCTCTCCATGCCTTGGAGAGAGTGGTTGGTTCATTTTCATAATACACATTTCTTTCTCTCTCTAAGTGTTTCAACTCACTCTTTCTCTCTCTAGAATTTCCTTATCATTTAGTCATCTTTGATTGTATGTTTGATATCCTACAAAAGTGATGAAAATAGTTGATGTTAAGAATGGGTAGGTAGGACATTCTTGGTTGTGTTATCTCGTTCGGTCCATTCGTTCGAAAGGGACTTCCTCGTTTCGACGACGAAGTCTATGTTTCCAGGGTACGTTCCAGGTTCATATAATGGTTTGGACACAGTTCTGAGTTTGGAAGCACGAGTAACGCATCAGGTGAAAATATTGGATGTTTTAGAGACGTTTTTCGGAAAAAGTGTTTGACACAGAAAGTGCAGGCACTTTCTTGCAACAAGAGTTACAGCAAGCATGCAGATCGTTTTTTAGGAGAAAAAGTGATATAATTTTGTTTTTAAAGATAAAAGAGATGAATATACGTATACCGTTTAAAATCACCGGCAGTGGCGCCAAAAACTTTGATGTGTTTCAAAAGCTTTAAATTTATAAGACTAGAATTACCAATTATTAAATGGAAACACATGGGTAAAAGTATAACCCACGTATGTAGTATAATATTTTAGGTATGACCATGTCGTCCACAGGGATTTGATTATGTTTGTATAATTGCGATTTTTAAGACAAAACTTAAAAACTTTTTCAGATGAGATAGGATTGATAATAGATTCAATAATAAAGGAGAATGACTCCACGAATAGTTTTATATAATTCATAAGCAATAGTCATGACTTTCGTCAAAAAACGTTTTCACAAATTAACTTGTATTAACTTAAGACTTATATTAGTTAACTAAATCAAACGTGTCACGCAAATAATCAAGTTACTATTATGTCAAATCTATTTAGTTTATAAAATAACGTAAGCGGATTTATCCAACCAAATGATAAAGACCATAGACAAATCTTTAAAACAATATAGCACACAACGGGTCTTTCGACCTATACCGTTATGTGTATACAATCAAAGTTGATTAACAAAGTTGATAAAATTAGACACGATAGGATTTCAACACAAACTTAATATTAATAAGATCGTAAAAATACCAAATACTTATTTATTATATTAACATCACCGAGTAGACATAAGGAGCTTAGCCAGTCATGGCCATGGTGTTCATAACAAAGTAAAATAGAGAAACAAGAAACATACGATAATCGGATTAGAGATGGATTGAACATAACCCGTTTACAAGTATTGAATCGTACTAAACCCTTATTTAACTAAATACTATAATGTTGTTCTTTGTCTTCACTAGTATTTCGTGCTAAAACCCATAGATTTTAGAAAGAATTGTGTGTGATAGATATGATAAGGAATGATTCATTTGGCTTGATATTCATCTCTATTTATAAGCTTGGTAAGAGCAAAAGTGCGAAGCACGTTCTAAAATGTGCGGCATACTTTTCCTAAGTCGGTGAAAATATCATTAATACTGAAGAGAAGTGCGATGCACATTTTGGGAAAACCGGCGCACTTTGTGTCTTTAATGACTTCATTGAACTTGTTGATAAGTGCAACGCACACATAAGATTGTGCGGCGCACTTTCTTGTGATTTTGGCTTTTATCAATTCTTTTCTTCTAACTTTGCTTCCAAAGAGGCATAAACACTTACATTTGATCTTTTGAAGCCGGGAAGTCTTAAGTGAACCTGCACATATTTCATGCGATTAAGTACAAAAGTTCAAGAAAAATGATGAAATATAAACAAATAACGCTGCCGAAAACATGTATAATTAAGGCGTTATCAAAACTGAATAAATATTAGCTTTTTTCCTAACACTAATAACTGACCAATGTGACTACGCGCCTAAAGTGCAGTATATTTGATTGTGTTAATGTCACACCCCGCCGAAACACGAGGCGTAACATCATGGATATCATCACAACACAATGGTGTCAACAATAGAGAATCACTACATGCATAACTAAATATAAAAGACACGATGTGTCATGACAATACCGAAAACAAAAGAACGGCATCTTGTATTAATGAAAAAGGGGTCTCATCAATACAAAGACAATGTATCACAACCCTATCAAACCTAATAACATTCAAGAATTCATGCAAACAATTATGAAATAAAATCAAATGAGAACTTCCAATGCCATCCTAATGGTCTCTCTAGCCACTTTTATTAACTTCAACACCTTCATAACGCTCACCTGAAAATGATGCTTAAAACGTCAACACAATGGTTGGTGAGAGTCATAGGTTTTACGACACCAATACAAGATTTAAATCAATTACTGTGATTATAAAAAAAACATGGCAGGACAATTAAGCTGGCTATTATACATGCTAGCATTCATGCAACCAACAATCACCATTGGGACGGAACGTGTCCCCCGATCTAAACCACAAAATATAATCTTGGAGAGGAATGCTATCCCCAATCCCAGACTCTTGGTACCGTATCCGCACAGGTTCATACCCACGCAAAGTAGGCGAAACCTCTTACTCACAAAGTAGCCGAAGACCAATGCAACATCATACAACATGCAGCACATAACATATAATATCTACTTAAAAGTCCATGAGTAACTTAAGCCACATAATCACAGCAATAAAAACATTTCAAAACATATTTTGCATCATTTCCATCCCAAGAAAACATAGTAAAATGGGACTATGAAACTCACCTGATGCTCAGCTTACTTGACAAGATCTTTCACACAATCTAATCATAATAAAACATAAGTTACACTCGGTTAGGCGAATGCCCAAGCCAATGTAACAATAACATGATGGACCTCTAAAGCTAAAACTAAGTTTATGATCCTTTATATGCATCTCCCAAATCATTTTCATACTCTATATAGTCTTAACCATTAACTTTCAACTTTTTAGTTTTTGTCAGAAATTTGTAGTTACCTTATGACCACAAATAAAATACTAAAACACCTAATTGATGGTTTTCCTTGCATTCCCTAGTTCCCCAATGAGTTGTGAGCTACTAAAAGTTAAAAAAAAAAAAATAATAAAAAGACAAGTCAAAAAAAACAGAAAGAAAAAGATTTAAAATCAATTACTGTGATTATATAAAAAAAACAAAGCATGGCAGGACAATTAAGCTGGCTATTATACATGCTAACATGCAATCATTCCAAACAAGCAATCACAATTGGGACGAAACGTGTCCCACGATCCAAATCACAAAAAAATAGTCATGGAGAGGAATGCTATCCCCAAACCCTGACTCTTGGTACCATATCCGCACAGGTTCATACCCACACAAAGTAGGCGAAACCTCTTGCCCACAAAGTAGGCGAAGAACAATGCAACATCATACAACATGCAGCACATAACATATAATAGCTACATAAAAGTCCATGTGTAACTTGAACCATATAATCACAGAATCAAAACATTTCGAAACATATTTTGCATCATTTCCATCCTAAGAAAACATAATAAAATGGGACTATGAAACTCACCTGATGCTCAGCTTACTTGACAAGATCTTGCACACAATCTAATCATAACAAAACACAAGTTACACTCGGTTAAGAAAATGCCCAAGCCAATGCAACATTAACATGATAGACCTCTAAACCTAACACTAAGTTTATAATCCTTTATATGCATCTTCCAAATCATTTTCATACTCTATATAGTCTTAACCATTAACTTCCAACTTTTCAGTTTTCGGCAGAAATTTATAGTCACTTTATTACCACAAATAAAATACTAAAACACCTAACTGATGGTTTTCCTTGCATTCCATAGTTCCCCAATGATTTGTGGGCTACTGTAATTTTTTAGAAAAAATAAATATTAAAAGTGATAACTATTTTATAAAATTCTCAGTATAAAGTGCTAAAATCGGAACCTGAACTGTCAACATAACTTTCGTCATAATTTGAGCATTTCATCAGGTATAAACACTTTACCCAAAACAAGATACCTTTGGCGAGCATTTCATCAATGTGTATTTCATCTAACGGAACCGCCAATGGCTCGTCAGATAAACACTTCTTTAGATTGGATACATGAAATGTGCTATGAACCCTGCTTAACTGTTGAGGTAGTTCGAGTCTATAAGCAACGGTTCCCACTTTGGCTAACACCTTGAAAGGTCCGATATACCTCGGGTTCAACTTTCCCCGTTTTCCAAAACGTACGACCCCTTTCCAAGGTGATACCTTTAACATAACTCGATCACCAACCTGAAACTCTAAAGGCTTACGCCTCACATCGGCGTAACTCTTTTGGCGATCACGAGCAGCTTGCATTCTCTGCTTAATTTGGACAATCTTCTCGGTTGTTTCATGAACAAGTTCTGGACCGGTGAGCCGAGCATCTCCGACCTCAGCCCAACACACAGGTGACCGACACTTTCGGCCATAAAGTGCCTCGAATGGGGCAGCTTTAATACTAGCATGGTAGCTGTTGTTGTACGAGAATTCAATCAGCGGTAAGTGTCCTTCCCAACCATTCCCAAAGTCTATCACGCAAGCGCGTAACATATCTTCAAGGGTTTGGATGGTCCGTTCACTTTGTCCATCAGTCTCCGGGTGGTATGCCGTACTCATATCCAACCGAGTACCCATAGCTTTCTGAAATGACCTCCAGAAGTTTGATGTAAACCGGGGGTCACGATCACAAATGATCGAGGACCTGTATTCCATGCCTTGTGACCACTTCTTTCAAGTACAGTCTTGCTAGCTTGTCCATAGGGTCCAGTTTTCCCTCATTGTAAAAAGTGTGCAGACTTAAGTGATACGGGTCCCTAACAATTACCCATATGGTGTCTTTCCACTTTGCGTTATTGGAGTTTGGTGACAAATCCATAGTGATATTTTCCCATTTGCCTTTGAGGAATCGCTGGATTTGTACCAGTAAGCCAGATGGTTTTTTGGTGTTCGGTCTTTGACTCTTAATTACGTCAAACACTTGCTAACATATGATCAATGTCATCTTACATGTTAGGCAACCAGTACCGTTGCATCAATGTCCAGTACATTTTATCAGATACTCCGGGTGAACAGATGACTTCGACTTGTGGGACTCATGCATAATCAGAGTCCTTAGGTCACCATAGCGTGGCAACCAACTTCTGTTGTTTAGACACAAGGTTCCGTCCGCACGCGGTTCTAACTTCTCTTTCATGGGCTTCTCTGGGTCCTTCGAATTCTTAATCAACATACCGCCTACGTCTTCAGACTTGAGGTGTTCTGGTTTTCTTGCCTCAATCTGAGCCTCCAGAATCCGCTTGGGAAGGTCCAACCCAATAGTCATAACTAGGGCCCAAACCCGCAATGGCTTTACTCGTTCCTTTCTGCTCAATGCATCGGCCACTACATTTACTTTTCCCGGGTGATAGCGTAAATTCGTCAATCAAAAACACTAATCCAAATTCCAACCAACGGTGTTGTCTCATGTTTAACTCCTTCTGGTCAAGGATGTGTTGTAAACTTTTGTGGTCAGTGAACACGGTACATTTCGTCCCGTACATATAATGCCTTCAGATCTTTAGAGCGAATACCACTGCACCTACCCAGATCATGATTGTGTAATATTTCTCAAAATATGAAACATTAGTTGTCGTGATGCAAAAGCAATGACATTTTCCTCCTTTGCATTAGCACTGCGGCCCAATCCCTTAGATTGAAGCGTCACAGTAACGATAAAGTCTACATTTCCTTCGGGTTAACGCAATAATCGTGCACTACACAACTTTTTGCTACATCAATAGAAAAGCTGCCGCCTTTCCCACTTCATTCAAACTTGATCTTCTTTTGAGTCAGCTTGGTCATGTGGCTATGGGCGATCTTTGAAATCCTTCATGAATCTTCGAGTAGCCTGCTAGGCCCCAAAAATTGACGGATCTCCGTTGCAGACTTAGAATGCCCAATCTTTGACGAATTCAATCTGGCATGACCACATAATACCCTGACTGTCGATCACGTGACTAGGAAACTGTACTTTAAGGATCCAGAAATTTCGCATTTAGAGAATTGGCATACACTGTTTGCCTTCTAAGCAACTCCTAAATTAACTTGATGTGGCTCTGCATGCTCTTTGCTTGTTCTTCATCGAGTATACAGAATGTCGTCAAAATAGAGACAAATACGAATTTAATCCGGTATGGTTTTGCACACCCGATTCATGAGATCCATAAACACAGCAGGTGCATTAGTCAAACCAAACGGCATAACTTGAAACTCATAATGTCCATATCGAGTCCTGAATGCGGTCTTTGGAATATCTTCTTCACGAACTCTTAGTTGATGATAACCCGACCTCAGGTCGATCTTTGAGAATACAGAACCTTGTAGTTGATCGAACAAATCATCAATCCTGGGAAGCGGATAACGGTTCTTTACCGTCAGCTTATTCAATTCCCGGTAATCAATGCACATCCGGAATGATCCATCTTTCTTCTTGACAAACAAGACCGGAGCTCCCCAAGGTGAGGAACTGGGTCTTATAAAGCCTTTGTCGGAAAGTTCTTTCAATTGGTCCGACAACTCCTTCATCTCGGATGGAGCCAGTCGATAAGGTGCCCGTGTTACTGACGCAGCACCAGGTATCAGATCGATTTGAAATTCCACTTGGCGGGTTGGTGGAATACCCGGCAAGTCCTCGGGAAATACCTCAGGAAAGTCTTGAACTATTGGTACTTCTTCAAGTTGCTTCTCCTTCGACTTGTCTTCCGCCTTTTTCATAGTAACCTGGGCTAGAAAGATAGGACATCCCTCCAGCAAATACTTTTGTGTTTTGGTGCACGAGATGATGTTTAATCGGGACTTGCGTTCGTTGTCGCTTCCGTCACTACGAATAATTAATGTTTCATTTCCCCATGGGATACGAACGATCTTCTCGGCATAAGCTATCATGGCATGATATCTTGACAAGCAATCCATACCAATTATGAGGTTGAAACTACCAAATTATATGGGCATTAGGTTGATGTTGAATGGATGATTTAGTAACTTCTCTAATAGCGAGCGAATTTGATAGCGAATTGTCCTAGGTCGACTAGTGATGTGCCTCGGCTTTTCGGCTTAGGGTTTGGTATAAGATGCTGTCGACTTTATAGTAAGGTGGAGTAAAGGTCTGCTTAGATGCTATGGTTACTAATTCAATTTTCCAAAATAAACGCGTTTTACGAATACGCACACAAAACTATTTTTTTTTTAAGTAAAAATGGATTTATTGACAAATGTTACATGGTGACTACTCTCAGCATGGCATAGTCCTTCCTGAATTATACATAGGTGATCAGGTTATGTATATTTGAGGGCTGACGATGCGATGCTCATTTTCGTCAAAATTGTGTTATGTATAAAGAAGTATTAAAGAGTTTTATAAGATGACGAAATGATTCACAAGGTGGATGCAAGGTTGTTGATAGGATGACAATAAAATGGTTTGCGAGAAATC
>BQNB010045544.1:0-44214 GCA_026074375.1 Tanacetum coccineum
AATATCAATTCTGTTTCCTTCAAGAAGAAATGATGAAAGACGCCGTGAAAAGGATAACGATCAAATTGATAAATTCTACGCAATCTTTAGAGATTTGAGTTTCGAAATCAGCTTTGCGGATGCCTTGACCTTTATGCCAAAATTTGCCTCAACTCTAAAAACTTTAATCGGAAACAAAGAGAAGTTAAGTGAAATGGCTAAAACTCCATTGAACGAGAATTGCTCAGCAGTCATCCTAAACAAGTTACCTAAAAAACTTGGAGACCCTGGCCGATTTCTCATTCCATGTGAATTTTCTGGGATTAATACATGCAACGCCTTGGCCGATCTCGGCGCAAGCATTAATCTTATGCCATATTCCGTCTGGAAAGATCTCTCTCTTCCTGAACTAACCCCAACCTGCATGACGCTAGAGCTAGCAGACCGTTCAATCACTGAACCAATCGGTATTGCCAAAGACGTCCGTTTAATGGTGGGAAAGTTCCAGTTTCCAGCAGACCCCCGAGTACCTTTAATCCTCGGGAGAAGTTTCTTAAAGACCAGTCGTGCATTAATAGATGTTTACGAAGGTGAAATAACCCTTCGTGTTGGCAAAGAGGCCATCACATTTAATCTAGACCAAACTTCGAGATACACGGCCAATTACCATCATATGACGGCAAACCGAATTGACGTCATTGAATTGGCATGTGAAGAATACTCGCAAGAAGTCTTAGGTTTTTCTGATTCAGTTGCATACGGTAATCCTTCTCCGGATTACGATCCAATTGTTTCAAATTCTTCACCAACACTAACTCCTTTCGGAGATAGTGATTTTCTCCTTCTTGAAGAAGCAAATGCTTTTATAGCTGTCGATGATGAGCCAATTTCACGGGAAATTGATGCTACTTACTATGATCCGGAGGGTGACATTCTTATTCTAGAAGCACTTCTCAATAGTGAACCGTTGCCTCCTCTTCCGAATCATAAAGATTATTCACCCGAAATCCGGGAAGAGCTTAAAGTTGTTGAAACTAAATCATCATTTGATGAGCCTCCCGAGGTTGAACTCAAGGACTTGCCACCTCATTTAGAATACGCATTTTTGGAAGGCGACGACAAGTTGCCAGTCATAATTGCGAAAGATTTAAAGGATGAGGAAAAGGCAGTTACAAGCGAGCCATCGCTTGGAAACTCTCCGATATCAAGGGTGTTGATCCAGAGTTTTGTACTCACAAAATCCTTATGGAAGAGGACTACGAACCAACAGTTCAGAGTTAAAGATGGGTAAACCCAAAGATTTATACCGTCATCAAAAAAGAGGTTGAAAAACTTCTTGACGCCGGATTAATTTATCCGATCTCTGACAGTCCATGGGTAAGCCCAATACATTGTGTACCAAAGAAGGGTGGTATAACTGTTGTCAAGAATGATGATAATGATTTGATACCAACTCGATTGGTCACGGGGTGGAGAGTGTGCATTGACTATAGAAAGTTGAATGAGGCCACCCGAAAAGACCATTTCCCATTGCCCTTCATGGATCAAATGCTCGAAAGACTCGCGGGAAACCAATACTATTGTTTCCTCGATGGCTTCTCGGGTTATTTTCAGATTCCCATTGACCCAAAGGATCAAGAGAAGACAACATTCACATGCCCATACGGAACGTTTGCCTATCGCCGCATGCCTTTTGGGCTGTGTAACGCACCCGGCACGTTTCAACGATGTATGATGGCAATCTTCCATGACATGATCGAAAAAACAATGGAAGTATTTATGGATGACTTTTTGGTCTTCGGGGACTCTTTCTCTACGTGCCTATCCCATTTGGAAAAAATGTTGAAGCGGTGTGAAGACACCAATTTGTCCTTAAACTGGGAGAAGAGCCATTTTATGGTGAAGGAAGGCATTGTTCTCGGACACAAAATTTCTAAGTCAGGACTTGAGGTTGATAGAGCTAAAGTCGAAGTTATAGCTAAACTCCCTCATCCGACTACTGTCAAAGGTGTCCGTAGTTTCCTTGGGCACGCCGGTTTTTACCGACGATTCATTCAGGACTTTTCAAAAATTGCCCGTCCTATGACTCACTTGCTTGAAAAAGAGACTCCATTTTTCTTCTCAGAAGAGTGTATCGAATCCTTTAATACACTCAAAAGAAAATTGACTGAGGCTCCGATCTTAATTGCTCCCGACTGGGACTTGCCCTTTGAACTAATGTGTGATGCAAGCGACTTCGCAATTGGGGCAGTCCTCGGGCAAAGAAAAAACAAGCATTTTCAACCTATACACTATGCTAGCAAGACTATGAACGAGGCTCAAACTCATTACACTACGACCGAAAAAGAATTACTTGCCGTGGTGTATGCCTTCGAGAAATTTCGTTCATATCTTGTCATGTCTAAAAGCATAGTGTATACAGACCATTCAGCCATTAAGTATCTCTTTGCCAAAAAGGATGCTAAGGCAAGACTCATGCGGTGGATCCTTTTGCTCCAAGAATTTGACATTGAAATTCGAGACAAAAAAGGAGCAGAAAATCTTGCTGCAGATCATCTTTCAAGACTGGAAAATCCTCACCAAGATAAGTTCGAGAACAAGGAAATAAATGAAGCATTTCCTCTCGAAACCCTTGGATCTATTGCTCTTAAAGATGATAGTACCCCATGGTTTGCAGATTTTGCAAACTACCATGCGGGAAAGTTTATTGTCAAGGGAATGTCGTCCCAACAGAAGAATAAATTCTTCAAAGATGTTAAACATTACTTCTGGGACGACCCCTTTCTGTTTAAAAACTGTGCTGACCAAGTGATCAGACGTTGTGTTTCGGGGCAAGAAGCTTATGACATTCTCAAAGCTTGCCACAGTGGACCCACTGGGGGACACTATGGTGCCAATTACACAGCAAGAAAGATCTTTGACTCAGGATTCTATTGGCCCACCATCTACAAGGATGCCCACGACTTTGTCACCCGATGTGACATTTGTCAACGTCAAGGCAAAATTTCGCAACGTGATGAGATGCCACAAAACTCTATCCAAGTTTGCGAAATCTTTGACATTTGGGGCATTGATTTTATGGGGCCGTTCCCGTCTTCAAGAGGGAACAAATATATACTCGTGGCAGTCGATTACTTATCAAAATGGGTTGAAGCAAAAGCGCTCCCCACCAATGATGCCCGAGTTGTTTGCAAATTTCTTAAGACTCTCTTTTCCAGATTTGGTGCCCCTCGTGCAATCATAAGTGATCGCGGAACCCATTTTTGCAATGACCAATTTTCAAAGGTCATGCTTAAATACGGAGTCACTCATCGTCTCTCCACCGCGTATCATCCACAAACAAGTGGACAAGTTGAGGTATCCAATCGTGGTTTGAAAAGGATTCTTGAAAGGACCGTGGGCGAAAATCGTGCCTCTTGGTCGGATAAATTAGATGACGCACTTTGGGCTTTCCGCACAGCTTACAAAACACCCATCGGGTGTACTCCATATAAGTTAGTGTACGGGAAGGCATGTCATCTTCCGATTGAGCTCGAGCACAAAGCTTACTGGGCCCTTAAGCATACAAACTTTGATATCAAAACAGCGGGTGATCACAGAAAAGTTCAACTCAATGAACTTAATGAACTTCGTGATCATGCCTATGAAAACTCTTTGATCTATAAAGAGAAAACAAAGAGAATCCATGACTCCAAAATCAAAAATCGCGTTTTCAACGTCGGTGATCGAGTCCTCCTCTTTAACTCTAGATTGAAGATTTTCTCGGGCAAGCTTAAGACCCGCTGGAGTGGACCATTCACTGTAACCCAAGTTTTTCCATATGGCACTGTCGAGTTATCCCAAAACTCCGGGCCAAATTTCAAAGTGAATGGTCATCGTTTGAAGCACTACTTTGGAGGGGACGTACCACAATTGGTAGTCCCGGATCTCCAGACGTTCCCCATGGACCAATAAATTCGGGGACGGGTCAAGCATAGCGACCTTAAACAAGCGCTTCGTGGGAGGCACCCCATGCTTATCAGTAGTAGTATTATGTAGTAATGAGTAAGTGCTTTTGTGTGAGGAGGCTCGCCTCTTCCGTTACCCGTGTTTTGTGTTTTGTGTTGTATGTCCAGGATCTCCTGGATTGTGAAGACTCTCATGCTCGCAGTTTTACCCTTCATCCATAAGAGTTTCACATCCTCAGCTTCATTTTGGGAATCCAATATCCAAATCTAATCGACTAACGTTTTATCTTTTGGCACACTTAATAAACGGCCTTAGATTTACGTAGGTACCCCTTTAAAACATCGAGGACGATGTTTAGTTCTAGTATGGGGGGGGGGATCTTCGATTTGATTTTTGCCTGCAGCCGTTGTTGTCACGTAATCCCGTTTTTACCACCAAAATTTTGCAAAAAAAAATACCAAAAAAATGAAAAAAAAATTAAAAATTTTCAAAAATAAAATAAGTGTTTTGTCACAGTTTTGACTTTCCTAATGGGTAGAATGAGAATAAATTTTGACTCGATCGGGCGTGTTGAGCCCTAGCTTTGTCCCTTAACCATTTAATAAACGAAAGTTTATTAGGCTAAGCATTCGCGGATCCTTTTATTAGGGATTTTAAATTTGCGAAGAACGAGAAATGATAGTGTTATTTACAAGTAGGATGCTAAACAAGGATTATTTGGAAATCTTAAAAGCTTATAAGTGTAACTTGTCGCTTTTTCTCCCAGAAGCTCTTAACCTGACTAATAAACGTGCTTAATTTTGCTTTAACTTTAAACCGACATTTTCTAAAAAGAAGCTCTTTCGGAAACGAAAATATTCATCTTAGTTCAGCTTTATACTTGAGTTTCTAAAACGAAATTTTCTCTATTACGGAAAATATGTTGCAAAAATTAATAGCCAATGTTCATTCTGTGAAGACCTAATAGTCCATAGAAAATGTAAGTAAAAGTAGCTTGTGATTCTTAATACATTAGAATTTAAATTATAATATAAAACATGTGATATGTATATTGTACATACCTCTTGAACCTTAATCATAGATCTTGAAGTACTTCTTTGTATACGACATAACTTAAAGACCCATGGAATCACGGAGGTTTTTAAAGAAGTTATATGTGTGATAAAATATGAAAAAACAACGAATGTAAACAATCCTATTAATATTCGAAATAAATAATACATAATAATTGAATTATTCGACAAACAATGAGTTTGTAATGATTAATATAATAAACGCCCATGCATTGTCTTCTTCAAATTTGATGGTCTAAAATAGCAAATGACGTCGGTGAACGCTAATCAAGTTAATAGCCAATGTTCGTTCCGTAAACATCTAATAGTCCAAAAAACGAAAGTATAAATAGGTTGTGATTGATAATATATTAAAATTTCAAATATGGCATAAAAACATGTCATACGTATATTGTACATACATCTTAAACTTTGATCAATTATGATTTTATTTGTATTTAAACTTTTCTTTATAGTGAGTTTAACTAAATAAACCATTAAATGAATGAAGTCCTAATATCTTTGGTTAAAGTAAGTTGGTTTTGGTTGGTCATGGTTACCTCTAGTCTTAGTTTATGGGTTGACCATTTCATTGTATTAAAATCTTTGAAAGTGGTCAAATAGTTAACACTTAAATAAAAGAAGCGATTAAAAACGTTTGCTATTTTTATAAATTTAACACTTCTATAAATCATACGTGTGACACTGCAAACCTCTCATCAACGGCAGCCCAAAAAATATAAATGGTTTAAAATCACGTAAAACACATGCATATTCATTGTTTTCTATTTTTTCCATGTCTACAACAAAGCATCTTAACAATATATCCTAAAAATCAAACTTAATTTTTTTTGAACAAAAAATCAAACTTAATTTACGAGAAACTTAATCCTAATAACAAACTTTACTATTACAACTTACATATTTACTCAAATCTGACCATATCAAGTATCCCTTGCTTACAGCCTGATGCAAGTAATGGTTTTCAATTACTCTTCTCCTGTTTCTATTATATATAAAGACACAATCCTTTAATTAAATGTGCAAATGCTCATTATAAGTATGGATGTGCTCATTATTAGTGTGTTCTAGATATCGACTCTATGGATTCCAACCACCATGGGAAAGATACACAACTTCCAATCTCTAAAGAATGTGAATCATCTCCATTAGTACTTCTGTTAAATCCACTGTTAAAAGAATGCCAACTGGAAATTAAACACACACACATACCAATCATCCTGATCATTCAATAAAACGTAAGCTGCCATCGTCATTAAACAATCAACACAAATCTGCATCTTCATTCTTGGATTTAAAGGTTAGTTTGTGTTATATATATTTCTTTAATTTTTAATGAATCGTTTTCATGTTTTTCGTAAGGGTGTAATCGGTTACCGAATAGGTTTTAGGTTTCATTCTTGATCTACGATTTCGTATATGATTTCACTATCTTGATTCACAGATTAATAGGTTTTGCCTTTTTGGTGATGATAATTTCTAAATGAATTCTTCTAATATTTTTGTTATTTGATGAACCATGCTAATTTTTCAAAAACGTAAAAGGCTGGATTCAATTATTGTTGACAAAGAAATCATGAATTCGGTAATCAAATACAAATCCATGTAAGTTATTAAGTTTTATGTATACCAACTGTTTGGTGATATGTTTAAATGAAAAACAAAAGTTTTAGACTTTTGGTTTATTATTATGTTATGAATTTGAATTTTGAATTTTCTTTTAGGATTTTTGTTTATCACAGGTTGGCCATTTAGAAAATGAACAACATAAAAAGAAAAGTAAGTATTTTTTTCTTGATAATTTCAATTTCAATTGTGATATTGATTTCTATTTCAATGGCCTAGTAACTCTATGTTCTTTCTTATTCGGTTATGATTTCTTTAATACCTATTTTCCTTTATTGTTTCACAGTTTGTTCCAAATTGATTTCTTAACTGTTTGTTCGGAAGGTGTGAACAATATGGAGGTATGTGTTTTTATAAATCATATATGGAGAAACACTAATTTATGTGATTTTTGATTCAGTTATAATTTCATGATTTCTTAAAAATTGTTTTTGGACTTTGATTGATTTTGAGATCTTTTTATTCCAGCCATATTTCACTTCATACGCTTTTTTAAAATACGAAAATAAGTGGAAAATTTACATTTATTTGTTTTTGTATTTTCACAGGTTTTGGTTTGTGGAGGCGACTAGAATAGATTGTGGGAAGGACATACATTTTTGTCAATTAAGGTAATTCTGTTACAATTGTTACAATAAATTAGTCATTTTTTATAAGTGTTTTAATTCACAAAGATTGTTACTTTGTGTGTGCTCAATTCAACCGGAAATTAATGTTTTTCACTCTCCCGGATTATGATCCTTTAAGAACATCCATGCAAGTCTTGATGAAGAACAACTATTTTGGAGGTAAGAATGATCGATTAACTAATCCTTTCGTAATTGTTTGCCTGAAAAAGTGAAATCTATTTCCCCCTTAATTAGCAGGTGAACCTGTTAAGCGAAGCTCTTTGGAAAAAACTCTACGCGATATAAAGAAGATGAACAACGTATATGAAAGTAGTATATCTCAGGTATGCACACCTTTTCATTATTGAGGCCATTTGACTTGTTTCATTTAAAGCAAACTTGACTAGATATATTTAGCCCATAACTAAGTCATATGTACTAAATTGGTCAAATGTCAACATGAAAAGGTTCTATTAAATGAACTTATTTTATGATAGAGTACCACGCAACCCTCTAAGTACTAATCATACAAAGCTGGAACCTTACGACTATTGAAGGATACCGTAGTTAAAGATTATTACGACAGCTCAAAATCAAGCCAAGATATTATTGAGTGTTTAAGGTTCAATTTGCAGGCTGGTGGTATAAACCAGAATACATCATCAACGAGCTTAACATAGACTCGATGATTACAACACCATGCCATGAAGATTTATTGCCCATGAATGCATGGACTACTCAAAGATGACATAAAGAATTGATTGATGCTACTGATAGGTATGTACTATTACATGTATCTTAAAGTTCCTCTATGGGATTCCATGTCATTTGATTTGGCTATGGCATGTGGTTAGCTATCTAAAATTAAATAGCATTAGGTCCACCTATATCTGTTTTTTGATCATTCAATTTAGTCTCGCTTTGTGATTTGTAACAAAGGAAACTTTATTGTGTAAATCATTTCACATATACACTCGATCAATGCTAATGAAGACCGCTCCTAATATAGGAGTCTCGGAGTGATGATTACTCAAGTGACTCTTTGGTTCATTTTGTGTTTTTCGAAACTGATTTAGTGACCAGAAGCAACATAGCATTCTGTGCTTCTTCAGGAACTTTCTCAAAATGCAATGGCTACAGTACTAAGTATTCATATGGTGGGTTGATCTATTGTCCAACCCTTTTGGTTTTTCCTCAACCTGGGCCCGTATTTTTTCCACCTATAGCTCATGTTTTGAACCTCAGTGTCCGAGTCCAGTTGTGGCCAAAGTGGAAATGAGCCTAAAATATACACCGAAGGTCAAGTGGATCCCTTGAGTAAGACTGAGGGTTCAGTATATATGTTCTTTATGACCAGATACACGACTTACATAGTTAAGTAATGACGTGTTTGAGGCCTAAATCTACCATAATGCAAGTCTCAGTTGAGACACAGTGTGGTCTTAGGTGTGGTTGTGTGTGACCATTAGTATCACAATTCACAACATACCAATTTAGTTGACATAATTAATTTGAAGTGCTCAACATAAGTCTACTATTTAAGTTAAAGAATTCAATCACAAGTAAATTTTGTTAAAGTTCAAGTATCATGATTAAAGGTTCAAAGTCACAATCCAGAATTTATTTGTAAAGTGTTTTGGATTTTCTCAATTTTTGAATGGTTAAAAATGAGGTTAGTTGACACCACGTTTCACGCTAGCTTTGTATTCTCAGTCTACAAAACATATACACGTTTTAGGGCATGTTTGACGACAACCATTTATGTGGCGACTTTTCTTATTTAGGTATTGTTGTTGTTGTCTATCACAAGTCTAATTGCAACATTTAACTTTTGTATTTTCAAACACGTTAAATTTATATTAAACATACTGATTATCTTTTTTGACAAGTCAAACCAATTTGTTTTAGTTTGTTTAATATAAGTAAAAATACATGCAGAGATTTTAAGAAGTGTGAAAGAAGTTGAATCATACCTTAAAATGATAGTTGGGTATGTTGTGACAGTCACCTAATTACACATAAGGTCAATATCTTTGGTTTAATCTCGAGAAGCATGTCATGGTAGTGGAAGAGGAAAAGAAAAAGGAAGTTAAGTTTGCTAGCAACATTCATATGAAATACATTAACCCTATTAACGGGCCTTGACATGACCGCAACATACTTTTTAACCTGTTTGACATGGTGTAAAGATGAACCAAACAATTTTAGCCCGAGTTATAGATTGTAGGAAGTTAATTTTTTTGTAGTCAGATAATCAATGTTAGAAATTTAGAGGATTGTGACATTGAACCAACGCCTAAGCCCATTGACGTAGTGTTCCTTAATTGAAATGATTAGATGAACAAGACGGTGTGCAATAAACAATTAGATACAACCTGTGTGCATCGCACGAGTCTAATTGCCTTGTAAATACAAATATATATGTCAGCTTCATAATTTTTGTATTTAAATATTTAGATTTATTTCAGATGGTACATCTGTCAGCTTATAAATCTTGGTTTCTAAGTTCTCTAACAAGTGACGTAGTACTTGTGTTATTAGATAGATTTCAGAAACTACCACCTGAAATAAATCTAAAAGATAAATAAAAAAGAGCAAAAAAGTTGTTGGAAATAAGAAAAGTATCTATTATTATAATAGAGAATTGGTCTTAATTAATAGTTTATGTTTTAATTAGTTTATAAGAAATAGAAAATGTAATAAGAAGATAATGAGCTTTGTCATTAAAAGTTAGCCCATTAGGCTCCTTAGTTAGGATTAGATGAATAATATAGTGATTAGTCATCACTATAAATACTCTCCCTTATAAGAAGGGAAGGTAAGTAAGTAAGTGAAAACATACATCTTGTGATCCTTTCATCTTTTCTATTTCACTTCAATCTTTGATAACTCTCTCCCTCTATAAACTCTCTCTCTAATCTCTCAAGCTTAACATTTAATAATGAACGAGTTGGATTACCCGCGCTCCGCTGCAGGACGTATTTTTTTATAAATTGAAAAAAAATTAACGATCGTTACTTAACAACCGTTAGTGAGAGACGGGGTATTTTGTAATTTTTTTAAAAGTGAGGGTAAGTTTCGTAATTTGCACATAGTATGGGGTGTTTTGTAAAATTCACATGGGCCGAAAATGGGCCGGGCCGAAAATGGGTCGGGCCGGTTAATGAGCCGGTTGGGCCGGGCCGGTTAATGGGCGGGTTATGGGCCGGGTCATGGGCCCCCGACCGGGTCGGGTCGGGTACCCGCGTTGGGCATTCAAGTTTCCTGATGATTGTATATATTTATAATGTAAATGCTTCCGCGGAAGTTTTCTCGCGATCCACGAAGATCGTCACGCAACGCGTACCGGCACGACAGTTAATTTAAGAACATGTATAATAATCTTGGGTGAATTTAACGAACTTATTTGATAATCGATTTCATAATTTGAAGTAACGTTTGTCTAGTACGTAAATCGTTGAGGTGTGATTTAAAAGTTATCAGAAAATGGGTGTTTTCGTAAAATTTAATTAAAGTCCGTAATGGTCGTGAATGTGAAGTTTTTGGAGAAGTCTAAAATGACAAGTCATATTTTGAAGTTGAGATACTTCTAAACTTTTGAGAAGGGTTTTGATTAAATTTAAACTAAACTTATATTTTGGTCCCGACACGTTCAATAATGTTTAAAATGAATTTTGGGAAGTCTAATTTGGAAATATGCCGTGTAAATATTCTAAGTTCTTGGAAAAGTGTTTTTAAGTTCAATAAAAATACTAAACAACTTCGGGTAATATTTAAAAGTCAAAGTTTTTGAGTTTTAAGTGAACCTGACACAAAAAGAAGCAAACCCGAACCTCTTTGAATCTATGGCCGGTTAGAAGCATCAAAGGGAGACAAGATGGCATTTTTTAGCTACTTGTCTAGGAGATACATAGAATTTGTCACTACCTTAACACACATTGAGCACTGAGCTTGACATCATTTTTCACTCTTTACCTTTTTTGTGCTTGCTCGTCAAAATCCAAAACACTAGCAAACCATACATTTTTGCTAAACTTGATAAAGAACGCGAAGGTATAGAAGTCTTGGGTTGATTCTAGTATTTAGGGTTATTGATTAAACTACGCCTGGGTAGTCGGTTCGCAATGTCGTTCTCAGCTTTTCAAAACCACTGTGGAAGTTTTCTAAATTTGTATCTAAACTTGGTACTTTTGAAGTGACTAACCATACATAGAGCTAGTTTTACGGTGTTTTTGTTAATGTATGGAACACAAAAATTAAAAAGAAGGAAAAAGGTGCCTTAGGATCGACGGACAAAGAGGGAAGAAACTAATATTGAACCTTATTATTTTAAGGTTTGTATGGTAAAATAACGTACGTGTTAGAGACTTATTTCAACATATTTTGAAACATAGCAAAAGAATAAGCTCATGTAGGCTTATTTGTGTTTGGGGATTTGTATGTCTGCGCGGACAAACAAAAAGAAAAAGGAAAGGAAAAGGTTATTGTTCATGTCCCATTTGGTCTAGTTTTTGGAATATTTTGCCTCGGCTTATTGGATTTTGTGCTTATTGTAGAAGTATCAAATCATTTAACAACTAATTAAGAAAGAAAGTTTAGAGAGAAAGGAGGGCTGTAGCACTTAGTGAGAGAAAGAAAGAAAAGTATAATATTATAAATGACCAAATGAACAACCAACCCTCTCCAAGGCATGGAGAGGGGTATATATACCTTGCATAGGCCGGTAAATATAAGGATGACTTATGTTGACCCGGTTAGCTTGGTAAATTTCTAAATATTATGCTACGAGCTATACTATTACAACTTTGGAAGTGACCAAGTCTTTTCTCGATTCCTAACAATCTCCCTCTACGGGAGGTCACTCTAATTTACAAAAACTTAAGCTCTACATTCTATGAATATCTTTAATCTTTAGCTCGTAGTCTTGTTAGCTTATTCTTTATCTTGTGAATCTCGATGTAGTAATCTTTAGACTTTTAGGCTTTAACTTGTATCTTTGACTTGACTTGTTTGTGATCTTTAAGCTTCTTGAGATCATCAACCTAGCATAATCTCTTTTTTGCCATCTTGTAATTTTTTCCTTCTTGTGATCTTGTGACTTCTGGATCGACATGCTCATACTGTTCTTGATGTTGAAAGCGAGTGTAACCATCTTTCTTGATATTCTTTAACTTTAACACTTCGTCACTTTATGGAGGACGTACGGTATCAACTTAATACTTCGTCACTTCAAGAAAGATGTACGGTATCAGAGTAGCGAAAGTCTTGAAACATGTACTTGAGTTTTCATGATGTTATTACATATGTCGGTCAAGTATGAGCATGTGGTATTGGCTTTGACTCGTCATCGCGAAACTGCTACCACCGTTAGGAAATCTGCCTGAATTGTTAGTGATAAACAACATATATGGACGAAAGTGGATTTATCACTTCGTCGAATACGGTTGTAACAACCACAGTTCCCCATTAATCATTATAAATACTGCTTGTGATTAGGTAGAATTACGAAGAATCTCCTTAACATGGTTTCGCAGCTGCACTAGCCGTTCTCATTACCGGAGCGTCTCAAAGCAGACAACACGGTAATAGTGAACCGATAAGTTACTATCTTCCTGATTAATCTGTCAATTCATGTTCAGCTTTTCTATGTCCAGATACCCTTGTGAGGCTTCCTATAGACATAAGATTGAAAATTGATTTAGAAAATCAGTCGGTGTGTTAAGATGCAAACGGTTTTTATAACACACCAATAGTTTTAACTTTTTCAAAATTCATTCGTCAATTCATAAGCTGGACCGAATCGATATCCAGTATCACAAGTTCGATCCTTGTAGGATCTCACAAGTCACCTACCAAGAGCTTGTTTGATGTTGGCTCAAGCAGGATTTCTATCTTGTGAAAACTAAAGAATCGTTTAAGCTCAGATTGTTTAAATCTTATATCTAGGATAAACAATAACAATTATAACAATTATGCAGCAGAATATAATGAAGACAATTGTTATTGAACAAGGTTTATTACCATACGTTTCCACCAAGCCCCAATTCTATATGATCAGTATAGAACGGTTACCACCTGTAACAGGGATCAAAGATCATTGAGGCTATATACACTAACTAGTCATCTACATTGAAGAATTCTTATTTCACACAAAAGATGAACTAGAGAGAGAAAGTTATAATCCAATAGGGGACATATGAATATAAGCAACTTTGATTTTGACCACTACAAACCAATATCACACTTCTAATCCGACCCTTCTATCTCCTCAAATTACCCACCATTAAGCACAATAAGAAAAATGAACTTGAGTAGCAGAAACTCATACTAGCAGTAGTAATAATGACTAGCAATAGTAAAAACCTTCACCTCATGTAGCATATAAATGGTTAAACATTTTAACATTACGCTTCTGCTGAAACCCATATGTTAACAATTTCTTGAATCTTCGATTCTGTAGGCTCTATGTAATGATCACTGATGAAGAAAACTAAGTATAACCAACTTGATGTAGAAGTAAAATAACCCAAACTTGTGTCTTATATCTTGTACTATCCACGTGACTTCGAACTTATAAATAAATCTATGAAATATAAGTAGATCGCAACCTCTTGACAAAAATCCTCATCTTCTATGAGACACATAACCAAAGTGATAGCAAATGTAAGCATTGAGCACCATAAGTTTGTAAATCCTACACCTTTGCTAGATTTGTCAAGTCTTCATCACATCGTTTCTAAGCACGAACAAGTAAGCCGTTTAAGATATGATAAGAACACAAACCTGTGAAACTCCATTTCAAATTCAAATAGGTGATAAACAATCTTCTTCATAACTAGTTAATCAAATGAATCCAAAAATAGCCATATAAAATTTAAAATCCTGTTCTAACCGAGATCCAATCCTCTTTGTGTTATCCAATATGGAACACAGCTAGCAGTAGTATCTTTTAAGCCCAAGCAGTAGTAACTACTTTTAATTGAACAGTAGTAACTGCTTAAATTTACCCTAGCAGCAGAAACTTAATACTGGCAGCATTAAAAATATACTAGCAGTATTAATTATACTAGCAGCACTAAGTATAAACTGGCAGCATTAACCTTTAGTGATAGGAGCATTAACATGAACTAGCAGCACTAATCTTCCTTTGGCAGCATTAACCAGTTACTTGGCAGTATTAACGTCTCCTGACATCACTAACTTACATAAGCAGCACTAATAATCATAAGCAACATTAACGAATAAGTTGGCAGTAGTATCATTCACGTATTCGAGCCCAAGCAACACTAAACGTCACTAACAGCACTAACATTGGTTAAAGTCCAACAAGCAGTAGTAAAAAGAACAAACACCAGTATTCATAGAAGTTCAAGCAGTAGTAACTAACTGCCTTAGCAGTAGTAACTGCTGTAAACAAAAACATTAATCGTTTACCAACCACAACACTAACCCATTTAATCTATATAAAACATTTATGCCAAGGGTTTCAACATACCATAACTGATCCAATCCTAAAACCTGCTGTTATAACTCGAACACCACCAGACCTTGAAAACCAATAACGCATCACATGTAACAACCAGTCATGATCATACCAATAACGCATCACACCTTTGTTAAAGGGCCTTCCTTTTTTTAAGTATCCAGACGGCGCTTTTTATTGTCACAAAGCTGTCATGAATCCGTCACAAATTAGCATAAAAACAAAAACATAAAATTTTCAAACCTTGTTCCTTCATAAATTCAACATAAAACTCCTTGTTGATCCTAGATCGAGAGCCCCTAGGCTCTGATACTAATTGTGAGAACTAAAGAATCGTTTAAGCTCAGATTGTTTAGATCTTATATCTAGGATAAACAATAACAATGATAACAATTATGCAGCGGAATATAATGAAGACAATTGTTATTGAACAAGGTTTTATTACCATACGTTTCCACCAAGCCCCAATTCTATATGATCAGTATAGAACGGTTACCACCTGTAACAGGGATCAAAGATCCTTGAGGCTACATACACCAACTAGACGTCTACATTGATCCAGTGTACACACACACGTTTTTCTGGATGCTAAACTACACGACCTAATGTCTCTTTATATAGTAGAGATCATCTAGGTTTACAAAGGATAAGAACAAATATAATTAGGAAACAAATAATATCTTCCTAACTTTTATCTTTATCTTCTATATCTTTTATCTTCTTAAGGAGATCTTTTAGAATCTTCAAAATCTTCCATCTTTTGAAGAATTCCAGCTTTGCGTTTAAGTCCTTCTTGTTTCATTCTTTTATTTATTTTGTCTCATCAAATCAATAATTCCCAACACATCTTCACTGTGAATACTTAAGTATCACTCAGATGTTCTAGCAAAATCATAAGGATAATGCGTAGGACTCTTGATATATTTCTTGTTTTTCGCATTGTGTGAATTAGCAAGCATATTTTGGATAAGTGTCCTAATAAGATTTATGGATGATCTCTTTTAAGGCTCTAGACTCGATAGTGCACTTTTGTTTTAGTAATCGGAGGCTGGAGCGGACTGCCACCTTTTCAATACCAACTAACTCGGAGTGAAAAAGTCGATAGAAATGCATGTAATCTCTATGAGAAATGAAACAAGAGTCTGTTGAGAGACCTTGAGTGGCTAGGGAGGGTTGTGCATTGCGTCACTAGGTCCATGACGACTGTCTTCAATACCAGACAATAGCTTAGTGTTTCTGACAGTTTATGTATTGACCCGGTTTCTGCCTAAGTGTATGGAGGGCTTCTTTCTTTTCACCCTTTATCCTTAAAATTCTTTTTAATTCTTCAACCCCTTCAGTGCTTACCGAGACTTCATGACTAGTACCTTGTTGGGTTTGTTCCAGTACTAGCTCCATTTCAGTCGGCACTATTCCCTTATTCTCACTTTTACTCCTTTTTTATATCATACCTATGGACTTCTACACTAACTAGTGGAATGTCCCTGGGTAGATCCCTCCGGTTCTGGCTGGATCGTGGGAACAAATACCTAATCCTAACCACCTTATAACTCCAAGTAATTACAAACATGGTCGGTCTTTTGGTATTATTCTCAGCCTTAAAACCATTCAAAATTGCTCCCCCTCAACATGTGCATCGATATTCGAAAATGTTTAGCACATGAAGGGTGAAACTTGCACTTGAGTCCTTAAAATCACATCTTTAGCCATATATTTTAATCACATTTTCTCCCCTTATCAAAAATGTCAAATCTCTTGATATTTTGGATATCAATTGATTCAAATATTAATGGTTTCAGGGAAAAAATGTCTAATTATTAACAAGCCGTATTATGAACATTATTAAATGCCCTCCTTAATTTATGAGGGTTATATATATAGTGTTGAGTACGTTACTTTTAAAAAATTTGAATTTATTGAAAAATTCTAGAAAATTCGTACTCAAACACTATTTATATTGCCTACGATTATAAGTATATACTACATATTCACAATATTCACAAGATAAGATTTTGAGATAGGACCTGACGATTAAACGATACGCGTCATAAGTTTGTAGTCCATCTCGAGTTCCCTTGCACCAACTAATCTCTCTAGATTTCTGATGATTTCTCTTTCTTGCAGCTGCTTATCGATCAATTAATCATAAGACCCAATCTCTTTCGGTCAACAACCGTCTACTCCCTCTTTGGCATCTTTAGCTTGTAATCTAGACGAAAGTCAAGTACTCTGTGATGAATCTCATCACGAATAGACTTGAGTGTGCCATCCGAGAACTCGTACAGCTCATCAGCTCGTAAAACTTACTTCTGTTTGTCCAGGTCTTCATAAACAATTCCTGGTGGATCGTATGATGAAGTGTAGAGTTCTTTGAATTCAATCTCGGGAAATATTGTAACACCCCCAAATTGGGTCGCAGCGGAATATGGGTCCGGGGTGTGTTACTTCTCAGATCAATAACACAAGATATATATAGAACGACCAAAAAGTCATTTGAAAATGATACATTGGATTTAACAAAGTAATTGTTACATAAGCCCGAAGCTTAACTTGTTCACTTGATCAAAATACAAAGATTTTCAGCCCATAACAGATAACAAAATGAAATGCGACAAAATCTTTAATGCATGACATCCAATTCAAAACCACCAATGTATCCATCGCACCTTGTGCTTATTGATCCCCTGAAAAACATTGCTTTAAAACGTCAACAATAATGTTGGTGAATTCATAGGTTTGATAAATCATATATTGTAGGACCACAAGATCTCCCAAGTGTATGATAATGCAACAGATGCAGATATCATATAAATGTAATTACGTTGCTCTAAGCTCATGACACTGATGCTTGACATGTATGGATGCCAAATTAATGGCCGTTTGCCCGTGGTGATGTTCTAACCCGCAACATCCTATATTCGACATGGTATACGTTCGTTTCGCTAGTGATAGCTAATCACCCGAACGGGGTTGTCAAACCCAATAGATCTATTCATAACATTCGCGCTCGTAATTAACAGTTCATGATAATGGGCTCAGATTGGGTTATCGCTACTTAGGCAACATGTAATCATAATATGAAACTTAACCACTTGTGTTCAGTTGTAAAACATCGCATGTTTTTCACCCCAAAAACTTTGTAAAACAAAAGCATGTAAAACGTGGGGCTATGAACTCACCTTGAGTTCTGATAATCCAAATATCGCAGATAATGCGTCACGTAAAAGATCGAATGCAACCTAAATTATCATAGGTCGTATAAGTACCGAGTACTTATTGACTTCTTTTGAAGATAAAGCGCACTAAAACGTACACCTTTCTTTTCTTTGAGGAACGGGGCCTGAAGTGTTGTCTATAGACGTCATTATCATGAAGCACGGGTATTGATCTGAATTAATCAACAGCCATCGTCCTTGTTCATCATACATAAATTCCTGGAACCCTTGGTTTCTGATATATCAATTTTTTTCAGCAAACAAACTTCGAGTCTTTCCTTTTCAGGATTGCAATATGTACCTGCACTTAAGTTAAGAGTACTTGCACTAACATTGAGAGTTTGATCGCATTTATAAGGGTTAGTGATATAATCATTTGAACCATTTGGGAGTTCACAAACAACCTTTGTTGTGCTAGATGTGAATGTCTTTCCAGTTGGAACCCACTTAAGACCAGCAATGTTAAAAATTCTACCCGTCGGTATCCACCTAAGGTAAGATCTACGAGTGTTTGTTTTCTCATGCACATCGGAAGACTTATTAGGAGAAAAACTATGTCTTGTAACGATCTTCCTACTAGGTTTCTGAGTATGACTGGTTGGATCTACGGGTTTGTTACTGTTTCTAGACTTATTGGGTTGAATCTTAACACGAGAATTCACTTCTTTCAGGAATTTTGTTATACAGGCATCATGATTTGCATTAAAGACACACTTTTGACAAGTTGAGCACACCAAGTGTTTGAAGTCAGAGAAAGGACTAGAATTCCTAGAGTGATCTGCTTTTGGCATAACATTTGTCGTTGGGCAACAACTCTTAGATGTTTGATTATTGCTCCTAGGTTTTGATTTGCAACTCTTAGTAGTGTTTTGTGATTTAGTAGATGGCATTACACTAGTTGTTGACTTTCTATCTCTTTCTTGTGTCTTTTTCTTAGCTTCCTCTAGATAGTAATTATGAACCATGTCATTTGAACTAAATCTTGGCATATTCTTAGAACTATTCCTAGATGAGCTAGATGCAATCATATGATTAGCTTTCGCAAAAGCAGATTCTCTTCCTTTAGGCAAATAATGTTGAGTGACTGGTTTTGACAAAACGTTATTCACATCAACTTGGGAGGCAAACCGTGGTTTTAAAAAATTAGGTCGTTCAGATTTAAACGCATTCGGTTGTCTAACAACTGATTGGTTTCTGGGTGGTTGTAAAACCGGTTTCCCTAAGATTGATGGTTTTGGAAACTTAGTATCCACGCTATTTCCTTTTAACTTTCTTAATTCTTTTTTCAACGCTACATTCGCAAAAACCTTTTCCTGAATCAGAGCCTTTAAATCAACATTTTCAATAGTCTTACTATTTATTTGAGCAATCAGTGAGTCATTATGGTCTTTTGTCTGAACTCGTGTCGTTTTGATAGAATCGTAAAGATCTTTGTAAGTCTGTTTTAAATGCTCATTTTCCTTATGCAACTTCTCATTATCTGCAAGTAATTTAGCCACACTATGTTCCAATTCGATATTGATCTTTTCAAGTACCTCAATTTCCTTGTTAATCTTGGCTTTATTACTTGTTTCATTCAAAATTTGACCATGTTGCCCGTCTTTTAAAGCTTGATTTTGATATTTAAGTTCCATGTTAACACAATGTGTTTCCATTCTTGAAAAGTCTTTTTGAAGTTGGGCAACGGTCTTTTTGAGAAAAATATTTTCAGACTCGAGAGATTGGTTTGAAAATTCAGTTGTCATGTTATCAAATGATGGATCAAGTAAAGGACATGAAACTTGACATTTTTCAGCATTCTGTTCAATCTCTCCTCCCCTATGACACATATTTGTTGAATCAGGAATGGTATTTCTATCAACCTTTTCCAACAGATGTGTGTCATAAATGGGTTCAGATTGCACAGAATGTTGTTGTTCATTAGCAAGAGTATCATGTTGAACAGTCAATTGTACCTCAGCTAATGGCTGTTTGTCATTCACGGAGTTGATACTGGCATCTCCTCATCATGTGTATCTTTCCGGTCTGCTGCTTTGAAACATGCCTTTCTGGATTCTGGTCATTGCTTTCCGTAACAACCAAACCAGCATCTAATGCTTTACTCGAATCCACCTTTCCCTCTTTTGACTGCGTCACTCTATCATTCACCCTTCTGTTATTTTCTCGTTTATGCTGTGCTCTTTCATTAATAGACTTCTTAACGGATTCCATGTGTTGGATCAGTGTATCACGGAATTGTTGAATCTCGGTTCGAGTGTATTCTAGAAAAGACTTGCGTATCATTGCACCATCAAACTCATCGAAATAGTATCGAAAATTGATGAATGTCTGAAACTGTTTCATGAGTACTCTAAACGCACCAATGGATTCAGTTTCTTGAAATTCTTCTCTATCAAGTTGCTTTTCTAGATTATCCATAAAATTTTAGTAACATCACGATTCTGTAAAAGTCTGATTATTTGGATCAATTGTGCCACACATGCCCGTTCGAATCCTCCCTTGATTGAAAGAACCTTGAGATGTGAATGAAGTAGGCGAAATGATATCATGCAACTTTCCTTTGCTTTGTCTTGCATCTGTTGCAACTGATACAACTCTCTTTCTTGAAAATTAGAATTCAAAGATTCCATTGTAATTCGATGTGTGAAATGAAATTAAGGATCTTAAGTAGATTAAGTGATTTTGTTGTGGTTTGAAATCAATTAACGTTTTCACGTGAATTACAAATCTATTGATTTATTTACGAGAAAAGAATTAAATCTTTCGCGGGAATTTTACAAAATCAACGAAGAAACTCTAAACAATATTTAATTGTGGTTGAATCCGGTTGGTTGAAATAAAGAACTTGAACTTTTGTTCACGATTTGTTGAGCTAAAACGACGAACGATGCACAAATTTTGAGCTTAAAATGATTAACGGTTGATCAAAACTCAATTAAGGACAACCGGTGCACAAGCGGTTCACTTTGGATGACTACCGGGCTGAATTATAACTTGTGAGGACTAACGCTGAAATTTCTTACAACGATAGGGCTAAAAGTAAAAAATTTGAAAATTAAAATGTAAAACTAAAAAATAACAAAAATTAAAAGTTTAAAAGTGAAAAAATGAAAAAGTTTGAAAGTAAAAGGTTCTAATTAATCTTGCTTAAAAAACAAAGGTTTAATAGTAAACAAGTGAAAATCTAAATGTAAAAAATGAAAAGTGTTTAGAAGTCGAGGGGGCAAAAGTGTAAAATTGGAATTATAAGAAATAAAAAACGTTTTTCCCTCCTAAATTTGTTTCTTCTTCGTTTGCAATTTTTTACAAAAAGATATCGTTTGCTTATTTGATCTTTTAAACTCGTTCGGTTATAGTCGGTGAGAAGTGAATACACCACGATGATCGAAACGATGTCACGATCGCAACGGTATAAGTTAAACGTCCCGTAGTTTACCGTCACTCGAAACCGAAAACCGAAGAAAAAACTTTAAACGTGTAGAACTTTTTGGTTTGAATTAGTTCGGTTCCTAAATGAATTTGACTAGTTCGGTTGATGAAGAAATAATGCTCGTTCGGGTCTTATAACTTGACTAGATCGGGTGCTTAAGATTTCGACTAGTTCGGTTCCGTCTTGGTTTGAACTCGTTCGGTTGTAAAAGCTTGAACTAGTTCGGTGCTCAAGTTTTCGACTAGTTCGGTTCTCAAGGAAGAATGACTAGATCGGTTCGACTTGAAAATTTTGCTCGATCGGTTCAACTTGAAAATTTGCTAGATCGGTTGATGAAGAGTGACTAGTTCGGTTGATGAATGACTTAACTCGTTCGGTTGTTTCTGAATGACTAGTTCGGTTGTAGAAGTCTTGAACTCGTTCGGTTGCTTCACAGAGTTGCTAGTTCGGTTCGACAAAGCATCAAACACCTTGAACGCGTCTTCTTCTTCTCTTCGTTTCAGCCAAGTTTGTCATTGTTTCGTTCCACAAAACGAGACCACAAGATAATAAGCTACGATGATAAGCACTTTTACACCACAAAATAAGCTCTTAACACCACCAAGTAAGCCACCAAAATGACTTTTAAGCTTTGAAACACCTTTAACTAGTAAGCTATAAAACGTTGTATTAAGCTCAAATAAGCAACGACTGAAAAACGTTAATAAGCTGTTAAAACTAGAAAAAAATAAAGCTAGAAATGAGATAAGCTAAAGAAAAAAAAATGACAAAAGTGCTACAAACTGAGACGTCACATATAAGATAAAATAAAGCGTGTGAAGTTTTTTTAGAGAATAGATGTTTGTAGATAGTTATCTCAAAAAAACAAAAGGAAAGAAAACGTCATGACAAGACCAAAAATATTTAAGCCTAAAAAACGTTAATCGTTTGTTATAAAACTAAGAACAGTTATCAAAATAAGCAAAAGAAAAATAATCCGAATAAGCTTAATAACCACAAAATCACTCAAGGAACCAAGATAGAACCATGGCTCTTGATACCAATTGAAGAAACATGTAATCTAATGATCTACCAAGAACAAGAGAAAGAGATGTGGGTTGTGATGGATGGAATGGATGAATTGTATTATGTGTGTGAAAATGGAAAATGAAAACAACCAACCCCTCTCCAAGGCTAGGAGAGGGCTTATATAGTTACATTAAGGCCGACTCATGGGCTATGATGGGCTTCCCATGGGCCTTGGGCCGGATTAGCTTCTATACTTAACATGACACAATCTACGAGCTAAGACCTATTACAACTTGGAAGTGACCGACACTTTTTGTGTTTCCAACAATCTCCCCCTAAGGGAGGTCACTCCATTTTACAAAACTTTAAGCCTAGCATACAATGCTTTGTCTTTAGTCTTTAGCTCGTCCTTTTGACATTCTCCTGTGAGTATGTTGTAGTGATCATTGATTTCTGGATTGAGCTTGTTCCTTGAACTTGTATTTGACATTGTGATCTTGAGCATCTTGAGATCATCAACCAAGCACAATCTCTTCGCCATCTTGAAACTTTGCCATCTTGTGGATTTGTGATTTCTGAACCAACATGCTCATACCTTTCTTGAATGGTTGTCTTGAAAAACTTTAATGCTACGTCTTTCTTGAGATTCGTTAACTATAATACTTCGTCACTTCGAGAAAGACGTTCGTTATCAGAGTAGCGGAAGTCTTGAAATATGTATTTGAGCCTTTCATGAAGTCCTTATGTTTGTCTATCGGGTATGAGCATGTGGCTATGGATCTTGTGAGTCAGCTGGAATCAGGAACCTCCACCACCATCTTTAAATAGCCTGCATAAAAACAGTTAGCAATAAAGCGGGGGGACGAATATGGCTTTGTCATTCGCCCAGGTTTGGTTGGAGTAACCTTCAAATCCGTGAGGATCGACCTGTGATCAGATAGATTCAATTTAAGAAGAATCTTCTTGACAGGATTTCCAGCTGTAGTATTGAATCTTTCTAACACATAAGTATTAGATTCATCGTACTCAGCATGTTCTCATTATCGGAACGTCTCAAAGCAGACAGCACGATAAGAGTGAACCAGTGAGTTACTATCTCACCGATTGATATAGAAAATCGATTTGAAAATCAATCGACGTGTCACTTGCTAAAGTGGTTTTGTGACACATCGAGAGTTTTAAGCAATTCAAAATTCTTTAACCGTTGATCCATAACCTGGAACAAGTTTGATTCATAAAGAATCGCACCATTGTTGCTTTCCAGTTGTCACAAGCTTGATTCATAAGAATCGCACAAGTCACCTACCATGAGCTTGTTTGATGTTGGCTCAAGCAGGATTTCCATCTTCATTGTGAATGAATTCACTCTGATGTTCTGGCAAAATCACAAGGATAATGCGTAGGACTCTTAATATATATCTTGTAATTCACATTGTGTGACTTAGCAAGCAGAATTTGACAAGTGTCCTAATGAGATTTATGGATGATCTCTTTTGGCTCTAGACTCAATAGTGCACTTTTAATTTTAGTGATCGGAGGCTGGAGCTGAGTGCCACCTTTTCAATATCAACTAACTCGGAGTGAGAAAGTCAATAGAAATGAGTGTATCTCCGTGAGTTTTGAAACAAAGTCTTTCCGACTTTGAGTGGCTGGGAGGGGTTTGTGCATAGCGTCACTGGGTCCATGACTGTCTTCAATGTCAGACAACACCTAAGTGTTTCTGACAGCATATGTATTGACCCGGTTTCTGCCTAAGTGTATGGAGGGCTTCTTTCTTTTCACCCTTTATCCTTACATTTCTTTTTCATTCTTCAACCCCTTCAATGCTTACCGAGACTTCATAACTAACACCTTGTTGGGTTTGTTCCAGTGTTAGCTCCATCTCAGTCGGCATTATTCCCGATTCTCACTTTTTCTCCTTTTTAATCATACCTAAGGACTTCTACACTAACTAGTGGATATCCCTGGGTAGATCCCTCCGGTTCTGGCTGGATCATGGGATTTGAATACCTATACCTAACCACCTTATAACTCCATAAAATTAAGTACATGGTCGGTCTTTTAGGGTATTCCATCACCATTACAAACCAAAATCATTGAAAAATTCATTCAAAGTGTTTGATATAAATATCAAAAGGTTTACACTTTGAATGTTTTTAATCATCACTAAAAGCTCCCCCTTAACATGTGCATCGTAATCGTAGTACATGCTAAGTGTGGAGTGCATCGAGTCCATTTTAATTGATTACTTCTGTCAATATACATTAAGTCCAGGTTAATCACATTTTCTCCCCTTATCCAAAATGTTAATCCCTTGATATTTTGGATATCAATTGATTAACCGTTCGGGGACAAAATGATGTATTCTAGCATCTATTAGGAGTCGGTTTTATGAAGGTTTTAAATGAAAACCGAATGGTGGTATAAGTTTGAGTAAATGGAAAAACCATCCTCCCAGTAAGTGAAAACTCCGAGCTTGGCGTGGTATTACATGCAAAAAACTTGTGCTTCTTGGAAATGGAAGTGGTGCTTTACTCACCGAAAAGACGCTATATGGAGGCGGTGTCTCCAAGAGTTAGAATGGTTGATGGATTGGAACGGCTTAGGGCTTGATTCAATCCAAATCGTGGGGTTTATGGAGCTACATTCTTGCAAAGTAGGCAATCGTTGGAGACGTGAAAATGCGGGTGTTTGGGTGGAAGGGGGGGGTGGGTTCTAGGCTTGGTGTTTGCCACCTCGTGGAAGAGCTTTAAATGACCTCTATTCTCTCTGTGATTTGATTGGTAATACTACTCTTTCTTTCGATGTCATCGACAAATGGTCATGGTCTTATGAAGCTTCAGGCACTTTTAAGGTGAAGACACTCTCGAATTCCATCCAAAACGCGCTGTATATCTGTTGTGAGTAGGGAACACCATTTCCAAAATATTAAGGAATTCACGTGGATCCCTCAAAAAGTTAACGTTTGTATTTGGAGGGCTTCTTTGGATAGACTTGCTTCACGCTCAAACCTTGTAGCACGTGGTATCCTGATCATTGATCCCTCATGAACGTTCTGCAATCACCCTTCTGAAGACTTGAAACATGTTTTGGTTAATTGCACTCGGGTTGTTCGAGTGTGGAGAAAAGCTTGCGCTTGGTAGAACTTGGATATGCCCTCTGTGTTTCCATATTTTTCTATTGCAAATATTGCCATGGAAAATGTCCAGAAATATTGGATGTACAAGCCGTAACAAAATCTTTCACGGGGTGCTTAAGATTCGTTATGGGCCTTATGGAAATGAAGGAGCAAGTTGGTCAATGTCGACCCGGTTGCAACGAAAAGTATCAAGGAGGAAGACATATTCTCGTCGATTCAACGACTCTCTAAGACTTGGATCTCAGCCCGTTTCACTCATGGTTATGCAGCTTGGATAAGAGGGATCACAAGACCTTTTAACATTCTTGATCATGTTTAATTTGGTTTTTTATATTGGTGTTTTTTTCGTGCTTAGTTTTTTAGGTGTTTGTTTTCTCCTTTTCCCCTGTAATGTCTTTTTAAGGCTCCATCTTGGAGCTTGTTTGCTATAAAATCGTTGCTTTTCAAAAAAAAATAAGAGGGCGAATTGTAAGTTGAAATCTTTTAAAACTATCGCACCTCTTACATGGTTTTACAAAATATCTTAATCGTGACGAAAAGACAAACATAAAGACTATAATTTTTCATATTAAAAATATTAATTCGTAAGTGTTTTTTACATTTTTATGTCGATTTTTATTATATTTTAAATATAAATAACATTTAAAGTTTAACAGTTAAAGATTGTAAAGTAAGGTAGATAAAAGTTATTTTTTTAAGTTATGTTCAAATTCAATGTATCTATTATTTTCATAATTTTCACATCGGCATACCACATCATCTTTTCTTACCACGTCACATATAATTAGTCACATTTGTCAAAATCTTCTCTTATACTGTACATGTTTAGAGGGTAGGGTATGGTGGCTTAAGCCACAAAACAAAACGGGCCCTATAGGCTATCACATCAGCTTTTCACTCCCATTCAAAAATCCCCTTCACTCATAAACAACTAACACCTCTTTCACTTGAGTACCCACCACTTCACAACACAAACACATAATTCTAAAATATATAAAATAATAAAAAAGTTTATATATTTACATTTATCTCGTCACTGCGTGGGCGATTACCAAAAATATTAAAAGTGGCAAGGGGATATGGTGTGGTGAAGAGCAAGTGAATAGGAGAAACGTAGGAAGTGACGAGCCTAAATGCCACCATACCCTACCCTCTTAGACTCCTTTTTTGCTAACACCTTTGAAGTGTTGCTATAGGTGAATAAATTTTTCAAAAAGCTATAGATTTAGCTACAAAATCACAGACTCAAGGTAGCATAACAAACGAAAAGATAACAAACTCTAGCCACAAGATGGGAAATCGAGAAATATTCAGACGAAAATGATTAAAAAAAACCAAGAGCTAAATATGAATTCTTATTTTTTTTTAAAGTTGAATGTAAAACGTGCCCTGAATACAGATTTATTGATGCTTTATTACATGAAATACAATTCATACGTTCGGAATATTATGAAAATGATAAAGAACTTTTTTTTTGTGTGCAAAGGTGAAGGATTTATATATTGTCGTGATAATGAAAATTCAACAGATGGTCAGACTTGTGTACTAATTTAAAAAACAAAAAATATTCTATATCAAGTTTGTGAAATCTTTTGGAAAGTAAAAATGATCTAATGATCAACAACGTCAAGATCAAAGAAAATCTATACTTGCTTCCTTTTGTCGGCCCAACTAGATGGTGTTTTAGGCCGTGCTAAGCACGGCCCTATTCGATCATATAATACATGACACTATAAAGATATCAATACTTTAGTTGATTTATAGTTTAAATACAATACTGTCAGGTTTTAATAAACTTAATGGTTAACGAATCCAAGATAACCACCAAAAGTTGTACATTAATTGAATTGAATATTATAGTTGTCTAGGGGTGTCAAATGGGTCAACCCGACCCGACCCGAACCTAACTCGAACCCGATAAGGCCTTACAGCGTCGAGTTGAATCGGGCCCAACTTACTTTATCGGGTTTATCGGGTCATCCCGATAAACTTCATAGCCTAATAAAGTCGGGTTAGGGTCTTAATTAGTTTGTTATCGGGTTATTGGAACCCGATAAGTTATAATGACCTATTATATTTTTATACTTTTTGAACTAAAATCTCTTTTGTCTAGTTTATTAATCACAGTTCTTTATTACTAAGCATGCCACAAAAAATCTGATGAAGTGTATCTTCAAAGTTTGTTATGATGCTTTGCAAGTTTTGCATCAGTGGCTTATTCTATTTCGATCTGTTTTTTTTTTTTTTTGCAGCTAGATGAGGCAAACGACTATATTTCTTACTGACAAAAATTCAATGTGTCTTGCTTTCTTTCTTTATTGTAACAGACAAATGTCAATGCATATTTGGTTAATATTTAGCTATTAAATTTTAAGTGTAATGTAAATTTATATAAAAAATTGTAACATAAATTAGCATGTAACCATAACCCGTTAAACCAAACCGCACCCGAATAGACCCGAACTCGATTAACCTGATACCTTATCGGGTCAGGTTGCGGGTTAGTTTTATTTTTTCAAAACCCGATAATCCCCCTTACCCGACCCGATAACCCGGACACCCCTAGTTGTCTAGTTGATTTCCTTTTAATATGATGTCATGATATTAACTTTTTATAATGAAAAGTTGAATACATAAATACTTATATTTATATGTTATCCGATGATCTATACTTACTTCACTTCGTATTTAACGAGTATATCATGATTTTATTAACCTAATAATTGTACAGATTATTATGGGTTTTCGGTTCAGTCACTTCTCTCAACTACCCATCATGCCATCCCCTCCCCTCCTGTCATACTAATTTCTTCAAATAAAAATGAAACTTGAATTTGTAAATAAATTAAATTATAAGCGTAAACCCATGATTAGCATATTTCTTAGGTCTTGCAAGTGCATGTTGACACGATACTTAACATGACCCGAAACCGGCCGATGTGCAAACCCCAAAAAAAATGTGTGTGAGTTAAGGTGAAAACTCGGCACAGAAATGACCCGTCAACATATTATGTCAAACTATAAAACACAAAAAAATAGGAAACCCATAAATCTTCATTACTGAAACTTCGTATTATAGTGGAGTATTATACAAACACGTCACATAAAATGGTTAGCGACATCCTTTTTCTTTTATGACGATGACGACTGATGAACGTGTGAGTACGTTTTCCTGTGCACGCATGCGTATTAAACATTTTTTTACCAATAGCGTAATAAACATTAAACATTTACAGTATAAATTATTACTTCGAATTACTCAAGGGTGACCTAGTGACAAAATAAGTTACAGTAGTTAAGTTCCATATGTCTATGGATAATCCTGTAAAAATTAGCCTCTGAAAGCATGTCTAAGTATGGTAGTTAGAGTGATATATTTTGGTGTGCAATCAGATCCGAATTAGGACAGTTTTGAAGTTTGATTTTATTTGAGGTAGTTACACATGTAAGTAATACTTGGGAATCACAAGGTAGTTAATATACTCATAAATTAACATGGGTGATTTTTGGTATAATTTATGAAGGTCATTAAGTAAGGGTTTTGGGTACGTAAAGAGACACTAAAATTCTGCAATTCTGAGTTAATTGTAAGTAGCTAGTGTAAAGTGTTAGTAAGATGGTTAAGGTTGGGCATGGTGTCGGGGTGACCCATGATGGTTAACTAAACCCTTAGACATCCATCATATGTGTGTTACATGGACTAGAGCTTTTAGCTTGGTCGCGTGTAACCGTGTTTATTTATTTGTATAGTTGCGTGTAAAGATTTGGAAGCTGCGTTTGAGTATCCAGGTGAGTTTCATAGTCCCATTTTACTATGTTTTCTTGGGATGAAAATGATGCAAAATATGTTTTAATTACCGTGATTATGTGGTTTCAAGTTACACATGGACATCTAAGTAGCTATTATATGTTATGTGCTGCATGTGGTATGATGTTGCATTGGTCTTCGCCTACTTTGTGGGTAAGAGGTTTCGCCTACTTTGTGTGGGCATGAACCTGTTTGTATTTGGATACGATACCAAGAGTCTGGGATTTGGGGATTTCATTCCTTTCCATGACTATTTTTGTTGCATTGGATCGGGGGACACGTTCCGTCCCAATTGAGATTCTTAGTTGCATGAATCCTAGCATGTATAATAGCCAGCTTATTTGTCCTGCCATGTTTTGTTTTTATAATCACAGTAACTTATTTAAATCTTGTATTGGTGTCGTAAAACCTATGACTCTCACCAACCATTATGTTGACGTTTTAAGCATCATTTTCAGGTGAGCATTATGAAGATACTGAAGTTATTAAAAGTGGCTAGAGGGACCCTTACGCTGTATTAGAAGTTTTCATTTGATTTTGTTTCGTATTTTGTTGCATGAATTATTGAATGTTTTTAATAGGTTTGTGAGACATTGTCTTTGTATTGATGAGACCCCTTTTTAATTAATACAAGATGTTGTTCTTTTGTTTTCGGTATTGTCATGACACATCGTGTCTCTTTTATTCAGTTATGTATGTAGTGATTCTCTATTATTGACACCATTGTGTTGCGATGATATCCATGATGTTACGCCTCGTGTTTTCGCCTTGGCGGGGTGAGACAGCAGATCCTAAGGAAGCTAAGGAAGAAAGCACAAGCCTATTAGAAGCCAAGGTTAAGAAAAAAACAAGCTCTTGATTCATAGCATAAGCTTACGGGTTCCATTTTTCTCTATTTGACCCATTTCATCATTTTGTGCACTTGTAAGCTTTCCCATCTTGTTCTATACACTCTTGTTATGTTATTAGATCCTTCATAACCTGGTTATAACCATTATACAATCAAAACTCATGTTAAACCATTTTAAAAACCCAAACCGTGACCTAACGGGTCCATTTTGGAGCCCTAAATCTTTCAAAATTATATGAGCAAGCTAGCATAAGCTTGCTATCATCTTAATAAGCTATTGGCCATCTTCATAATCCTATTAAATCAGCCCTTGAATCCTAAGCTATCCTAGTTAAAATTCGCAACCAAACTTGTCCCCTAAAAACCCTAAATCCTATTCGCAACTCATTTTCATGAGCCCTAATAAGCTATAAACCCTAAACAGACCCTTAAGCTATTCTAATAAGCTTGTATGTCACTTTTATAAACCCTAGAACTAATCCTAAAGGCCTAAAACATAGGTTTCTTTTTAAACCATAAACGAACCAAACATACCCATTTTGGTATTTTCGAATCATAAGCCCTTTTTCATAAGCTATCTAAACGTAAAAGCCACTTATTTTAGCTTATTCTTATAAACCATGGGCTGCAAAACTCTTTTGAATTCCAAAAATAAGCTTGCATGACTTTTGGACCTATTTTGCAATTCGTCCCCATGCAAGGGGTATATATTGCCATTTTCTGAAACTTTAAAATCCAGGGACTAATTTTGTAATTTTTCCAAAGTATAAACCTCAGGGGCCTATTTTGCCAATTTCTAAAGTTAAAGGTTAATTTTATATAAGTATAAACTAAAAGGACTAACTTTGTAAAAGTATATAAACCAAGGGTATATATTGTCATTTTTGCATTCTTAAAAATATAAAATATAATATTTTTATATAAATTATAAAAATATATATATTATAAAACTCGATTTTGTTAAAACCCGACACATTTATCGATATTAATCATCGATCGACGCATTATAAAACAATTATGTTATAAATATAACATAATTTATCATCGACTAGCTTTTGAAGAAACTTAAAATCTTATCGTATCATGTTAATAGGGAATTTTATGTGAGGGGTTTAATTTGAGTATACGTTTTGATGAGTTTGCTGGATTTACGATTTAAAGTGTCCTAGCTCCTCAAACGTTTACGGCATGACCTCTGAATTATGATAGCCCGAACAGTGATACAATATTTACATAAATTAATGAATCAAAGTAAGATGTATGTTAAACTTTATAAAGTTTTAAAAATATAAACAATCACACTAAGACTTGACATATTACCCTCAGGTTACGTGACGAGGCCGTTACTTTCATTTCATATACTTTTGCCATCAATCAGATTTCCCTGTTAAGGTGAGTTCATAGCCTCGCATTTTAATTCTTTTGAATACTTTATAAACCCACAAGGGAGATACATGCTTAAACCATGAATGCAAGTGTTTTTCCAACTGTAGGCTATCCAGATATATTATTGCCTAAGTACCTTCCAGTGCCACTATTTCCATATCATGAAACATTAATTACTTGCGAGTAAACGCAAATATTGTGGATAGATCTATTGGGGGTGACGACTCCCGTTGGTATACCCGTTCATGGGGTAACCAAACGCACTATATTTGACTTAATGGGTAACCTTGGCAAGTTACCTTTCCACAGGGACATTTGTTCCTCAACCAATGTCACTACGGTGATTTCCATGTTAACGTATTGATGTCATGAGCTTAGGGCAATAATATTGTTTTCTATGATAATTGTACTCATTGCAATTATTACTATCTATGGGTGTATAACAATGTAACCCACTGTCTATGATGACTTGTATTCAACTATTTATCATAAACATATGAATTTCACTCAACCATTGTGTTGACCTTTTTAGCATGTTTATCTCAGGTAATTGAGCAACTTATGGCACGAAGTGGCACGGACTTGAAGATGGCTAAATTGTTATCATTCAAACTTTATGTTTCTAGATTTTGGGACCTCTTTTTGTAAAAACTCTGATGAATAAATAAATGATAACAAAATTTTCCAAAACGTCTCTTTATGAGTCGTTTTCTATGATTATGTCTGTTGATCCATGAAGTAATACCCCAGATTAGCTTCCACTGCTATATGTCAAAAATGGGGGTGTTACACAATATTCCTGCGTCAAACGATAGTTACACATGGGAAGGTTTCCTCTCAGCCATAAAGGACGACAAAGCCTCTGCTCGAAGCCTTCCTATTGGTAGATACAATCATGTTTCATTTACCCAATCTGGCTGAGACACGTGGTACAACCTAGAAGGTTCTCTTCCTATGGTTTGCCTATAAATACCAATGTTATGTCCTCATTTCAGGTATGCTCTTTCTCTCTACACTTTCTCTCTTGAACTTTCTCTCTCTAAAGATTTCTCTCTCTATAATATTACGTCATATTTTGATGACTGATTCTCACGTCGAAGGCATTTTGCGGAGGCTCCGCCCTCGCGTTCCGGCTAACACAGCGTGTTATCTTTCTTATTTTTAGGTCCTCAACCGACTCAAGATCGCGTCATCTACCAAGCCTCCTTGAAGCTTCCTAATAGGCGATCCGTCAAGGATATTACCTCTTCTAGTTTTGAGTTGTGCAATCTTTTGTGCAATCACAACACTTATTTAAATGAATAAAATTGTTATGGATTGTTTTAATGTGTATATTTATTTGAATTTTTATGTATTTGAATGTGTGCATGCTTATATTAATTTGTTCATAAATTTCTATATGTTATTCTACTTGTACTTGTATAGATGTCAGCAGCTATAGCACGTGGTCACGGTGGTGACGGTGGCGGTGATGACCCATCTCGTCCCCCTCCACGTCCTATTGGCACCGGTTGCTAAGGTAAGAATTTCTGGATTATTTTAATATAAGCATAAACTTGATAACTTGAATTTTTATGACATTATCACCCACTTGAATTTGTAGGCGTGGGAGGCCGAAAAGCCATCAGGGAAGGCGGAAGAGATGGAGGAAGCAAAGGTGTGCACAACGAAACCAAGAACCTCGAGCTCAAGAAATGTGGATGAATATGGCCCGCTAAAAATCAGGTTTGAGTATAGCGATAAAGGAATGATGCTTCATGTCAGGCAAACTCTGCGTGGTAGAATAACCTTGTCGGCGAGCTCGTCAGGGAGTTCCCGATGTACTACCCTTCCTGGCACTCCATCAAGAAGTCCAAGAGGGCGCACATCATGGGACGACTCATGGTCAGTTATTTTATGTTCCTTTTATATTATTTTATTATCATGTTTATTTATTTAAATGTGTATATTTATCTAAATTTGTTTATTTATTTATATTTCTGTATCTATTTTTGTTATGTCTGATTGCAGCAAAACTTTGACTTGGCTCCCCACATACGCTCCAAGCTATGATCTGACATCGAGAAGGGCATCGAGCAGCATTTAGCCAAGGTCTAATCTGATAACAAGTCCTCCCTAAAGCATACCTATTAGAGTGTCAAACCCGGTGAGACATGTGATGTGGAAAGCATCAGATCTTTACCTCCCCCGTAGGTAGGGCAGACACAATGGGATAAGCAGATTGACTTTTGGCTTGACCCTAAGCACGCTGCCCGAGCTGCTCAAAATGATCAAAACCAGGCAAAGAGCACGGTCTTCTGCCGACAAGGATCCCGCTCATTGGCTGTCCTTCGAGATCAGTAGGTAAGACACATAATAATTATTTTACATATATATAGTTCATTATATACATGGTGTGTTGTGATTTGTCATTTTTAAATGGATTGAGATCCTCTCATGTTCAAATTAAACATGAAAGGGTAATGTTGATGTTATGTGAGTGTAATGTTTATTATTTAATAAATATGAGGCCCCACAATACATAAAATATTATTTTTGTTTACTCACATAACTTCAACATTACCCTATCATGTTCAATTTGAACATGAGAGGATCCCAATCCTTGTTTCATCTTTACGTGTGTATGTACAGATGAAGAGCTCCGAGACCCATGAGTACCTGTCCCTCATATTGACCTTTTTCAAAACACGCACTTTAATGATTTGTCGAGACATAATGTAGTAAACCGACTAATAAATTACTTTTCTCACTACATAGGAGGAGATGCTGAGGCTGAGGGATTCAGGAGCTAATACGCCTTTGGGTGTGCCCTACACTGAGGAGGAGATACTTGCCCTGGTTAGAAAGGGCAAGCAACAAGGGTACATTCCCGAGGTTGGTAGAGTTCTGGCCGGAAAGGGTAAGACCGCCATCTTTGCCGTTTAGCCTCGAGGTACATACACTAACGCCGAGATTGATGAGATGCTCACCTCGAGGGATAAGATGATTGATGAACCTAAAGAAGAGGCTAAGCGGACAAGGCCAGAGCTCGAGTTGTTGAGGAGGGTAGTCACGAGTGACGACTGAATGTCCCAGCTACTTATGTATTTTTACTACCATCAGAATTATTGGTACATTCAAAGAATTACGTCTGAAGAATGAAGAATTATCAAAGAAATTATTCAGAGTTATTATGATCGTGAAGATGGTGAAATTACACCGAGATTCATAGTATGGGTTGTTTAAAAAAATCGAAAAAATTAGAAGATTGCAACAAAAAAGAGGAGGAAAGTTTGAAGATAGTTGGTTCATTAAAGCTTAAACCGATGAAATTATTTAAAGGATCGATTATTCGCTGACACGTGTTATAAATCAATGATGTAAAGTTTTGTATAAAGTGGTAGATATCGCCACTTGTCTTGTAAAAGTATGTAAAGTAGGGATGATTGGGAGTTGACCGTTACGGGAACGCCAACTTAGGTTGTTGTTTTTTTATCAATGATCAAGATGTTTGTGTAAATATTTATGAGTCTTTATCATGGTAACGATTGGGAAAGTATCTAGCAACTTGTGACTTATTTGTTTTGGACTTAGTCTATTTGTTTTGTAATTTTTATTTAACAACAATTTATTTCCCATTCCTAATGACTAACCTTAGGCTTTACTCGAATGAGGATGTGATCGAATCATGCTTGTTTATTCCGTCGTTACGGCCATGTATGTGTGATTCATCCTCCTTGTTAGTTTATTACTTTTGGTGAAAGTTAGAAGATCCATACCCTATATCACTCTACTAGTCCTACTTTTTAGCTTATTCGAGTTAAGGTTTGAATGCAGACATATGTGTCTATCCCATCATTATGGGTGTGTATGTATGATCTAGGTTGCTTTTTCAGGAATATTGGTATTGGTAGAGATTAGAAAGAGTGATCAAAACCCATATAAGCCTTATAAAAACCCAATTTACCTATATAAACTTGTTACTCCTTAGCTCTAGTGGTAGAGATGTGTATCCTTGCCAAGCCTATGATAGAATACTCATCACAACCGAGCAAATGAGCGAATTAGTTACATGTTACCACATAGATTAGTTGAGTGATTTGAGTGTTTTCATCTTCTTATTTCGTGAGGTGTTTGGTTGTGTACTTGTAATTGAATGAATAAATGCTTAACGGAAAAATCCTTAGGGATATATTTTTATAAACTTCTAAAGGCTACTTGAGGACAAGTAGGATTCATGTGAGGGGAGATATTTGATGACATTAAATAACATCACTTTTATAACATCATTTATCCTATGTAAATTACCCATTTTGTATAATTATTGCAAGAATTGTTACTTAATCGTTTATATATGAGAATTGCATTAATTATGGCATACTTGGTAAATAATAGCTAAAAGGCACACATTCTGGAGCTTAAATGAAGACATAAGAAGAAAGTGACTATGACATCCTATACGCCGTATCCATCAAGGAAGATACGGCGTATCTGTGCCTGCACTTCACAAAAAACCACAAAGTACAAAGTCCAATACGCCGTATCTAGGAGACATCTATACGCCGTATTCAAGATATAGTAAATGAAGATTCTAGAAGATATCGAACGTGGTCCCTACTCTAAGAAACCCCTGATACGTCATATCCAACTCTCTCGATACGTCGTATCGACCAAATTCCAGACATTATAAATACAAAACCTAAAAATGGGTTTTTAGTGTGCTTGATCATATTTTCAATACCTTTACCACAAAAGTCATTTTTTAGAAGCCAAGAAGAGCAGAAAAGGTCAAGCAAAGCTATTAATTCCATAGGAAACATCTTGTAATCTCATATACTCTAGTAATTATTCAATTTTTGGTATCATTTGTTTAACTCGGTTAGTTTACCTTGGTTGAATTATTACTTTTGTATTGATCACAATGATTAAGGGCTAATACCCTTGGGTGTTAGCCATGGTATAAAGATTTAAATGTTTGATTTGTTTATATCGACTGCTTAATTTATCGTTGATTGCTTGTTTATGTTTATCACTTAATACTTGTTTACGTGCTTTTCTATGCGACCTATCCTTCAATTGGATCTAGTGTGTTGATCCTACTTGAATAGATCTTGCTTAGCTTGTAAAAGGCTTAGTTGTATTGAATAAATCCAAGACAACTATAGTAAAAACTTTGATTGAATATATCAAAGACTATGCGGAATCTAGTCAATGATACTAAGAAGAATTCTAATGAAACAGTAACACAAAATCAATAACAAGACAGATTACCAAACTTTCAGCCTCAATATAAAACGAACACTCTTAATAGTGTTAGGATTTACAAAACCTTAAAGCTACGAATATCAAAGATGTGTATCTAACATTATGCCCTAGGACCTCCTTTTATACACCAAGACGTCATTACAAGCTTACATGCTTTCTAAGTTATCATGATCTTTTCTATAAGCAAACATAATCTTTTAACCAAATAAGTTATACATATCTTCTTTACAAATAACTAATACTTATATTCGTAAGTATTCTTGTTCTCCAATCAATCTTTATCTCTTCTCTGATAAGTCTTTGATCTCATCTCTGTCAGCATAATCCTTCCAGCAGTAGTAATCACTCAGCAGTTGTAACTGAGCATAAGCAGTATGAAACTTCTGTGAAGTTTTACCTATAGAAGTACTAACTTACTACTTGCCCAGTAATAAATTTTGTATAGCGGTAGTAACTACTTAGGTTTAATTTTCAGTCTTCCTCTCTGAGCAGTTCTATTACTTCTATCAGTAGGCAGCAGTAACTTAATTACTAACAGTAACTTATTATACTAACAGTAGTAACTAGCAGTAGTAACTTTTATACTACCAGTACTAACTACTTAGCATAATTTTCATTAGTATTACTAGCAACACTAAGTTATGCTTGACATCACTATTATTATTACCTAGCATCAGGAAACTCTATGAATATCTTTGAGTTCATTTAAAATCCCTATTTCTTCCCATATACTTGATGTTCTTCTTCTGAATCTTAAGTTTCATTAAAAGTCTTCACCATCACCATGGAGAGATCATTCAAAACACTTCATTAACCCTTTTCCTGCTTTGTCATGAGCTTGAGTAGTTGATAACACATCTCATTCCAATGGTCAGTTTGAAGCTTTTTGTTCAGCATGTTTGTGATTGTTATTGGTGTAAAGGGGTTATTCTTTTCTAAATCTAAATAAAGATATGTTGATTTTTTAAACCTCCACAATGAATCCACAGGTATCAAACAGGCTTCCCAGAAAGAGGTCACTTTGTTTCCTTTAGATTTCTCCACACTTAACTTTTTATGTCTAGTCTCAAACATTACTTTCAGATCACCAATCTCTATAAACACTCTTTCATATCCACACTCTGGCTTGTATTCCCATGTTTTGCTTTAACCAACTTCCAGAGGGTCTCTAAGTCTTCTCTATCAATATTCTGAAGCATCTTAATCATTAATGAATACCTTTTTGAGCTTCCATTAGCCCTTATCAATTTAAAGTATCCCATCCTTCCTTCTTTATCAATCTTGTATTCAACAATCATTGGAGGGTTGGTAGCTAGAGGTATAACATTAATTGCTACCTTATCATCTTTAACCATCTCAATATGCTTTTTCATCTCTGCCTCCTCTTGATCATCATCTTTTTCAGTTTCTATATGCTCATCTATCTTCTACTTCTTTGATTTATCAGATTCAAGCTCATCTCCTGCTCTTTTAGAACTTCCTTCTGTTCTTGTCTCATTGTTTTTCACCACCTCTGAATCCATAGGAACAAATGAATTTACCTGTTTGTATACTTTGTCAAAGAGCTTCTGAATTTCTTCATAACTTCTTCCTTTCAGCTGATTGTGCTTATATCCACCCATATTCTTCAGGTATGTACACATTCTATTCCTTATTTGAGTTTTGGTAGGTGGTTTACTTCTTTGCTCTGCTGCTCTTTGTGCTGCAAAAAACTTTTTCCTTTCAGCTTAACATTCTTGACTTTTCTTCAATAAAGAATTGTTCTTGTTCTTTAGCTTGGAGTCTTGCAGCTAATTGTTCATCAGCCTCAATCATAGCTTGAATGCTATCTAGTTCTTCAATAATTGCTTCTCTGCCAGCTTCTTGTTGTGCAACTCTTTCTTTTTGCATTCTTTCCAACTCTGCTTGTTCTTTAGCATGCAATCTGAGTGCCAATTCTTCATCAAGTACAATTTGATCTTTCTTCTTTAATGGCTTTTCAGGCTTAACTATTTTTGCCTTGCCTTTGTCTTTTGCTTGTAGAAGTTGTGATGAAGAAACTATTGGTCTAAATGCAGATGCTTGTTCCTCCTGATCATGAAAGACAATTCCTTTTGCCTTTGGTTTAGCTGCTTTAATCTCTATCAAGGTCTGAGCCAGAGTCAACTCATCAATAGTTGTTGTAGCACTGGCAGTAGTAACTACTTCGCCAGCAGTAGTAACTGGATCAGCAGTACTAACTTCCTTTTCAACAACTTCTTTTTCAGCAACAACTTCTTCACCTTGTAAATCATCTTGTACATCAAACAACATCTCTTCATCATATCTTTCTTGAGTCACATCAATCAAGGTCACTTCTGCATCGACATCAAGATTAGCTATTTTCCTCCCCTGTTTGGATGCATCCTCCTGAGCACCCAAACTAACATCATTAAAGGATTCTACCCTGCTAGCTGAACCAACCTTCCTTAACCTTTTGAGCCCTGAAGTTCTTAACTTCCTTCTCTTTTCTAACTGCTTAACTCTCTTCTTTAAACTAGCAATCTCCTTTGCTTAAGCAATCTTTGCTTCCTCCAAATCAAGAACCTGTTTTTGTAGTTTGGTACATAAACTCATCAATTCAGTAAGTTGCAATCTATCCTCACCACTTTGAGTTAGATCACAGGAAGGGGTAGATATAGGTTCCTCATTAGTAGCCTCATCAGGGATAGGCTTTGTAGGACCAATGTCCTTCCTTTTTTTCCTTCTAGACTTTTTCTTTTGAGGCTTAGATGATGATGGTTGAGTAATAATAGGTGTGGAATGAGAATCAGTAGGAGCAGCTGAATCTTCACACATGTCTTATGGAGCTTGAATCATCATTGTTTGAAATAGAGGGGTGATTCTCCTAGAGAAACCTTTTCCTTCCCTCTTCATATTAGCAAAAAATTTCTTTGTATGAGAAGGTGTAACATAAATCCCTTTATGTTTGGACATTCCTTCAACTTGTTTGTCCAGGAACACTTGCAAAAACCTTAGATACATAAGAAATTTAACCCTACCCTCTAAGTTCTTCATCATATGATCAAAAATGTACTTGGAAAATTTAAATTTTTAGTTTGTAGCAAGACAGATGATAGCAGATGCCATAGTGCTACTAAATTAATTCCAAGCTGTAATCTTAGCACTAAGGCATTGCAGAATTGTATGGATAAGAAATATCCATTCGGATGAAAAATAAGCTTTATAGAATGTAAGCTTTTGTGTAAGATTTTCATACCTCATGAGTGTCAGCTGTTCAAAAATTACATCATTTGACAGACATTCAGTCCCTTCAACATCTTATAACATAAGATTACTTCTTACATTCTTCTCAGTGATGATCACCTTCTTCTTATCTACTAGGGCTTGTATCTAACGTTCCTTATTAACCGTCTTAGCCTTAGCAGTTTCCCAGAACTGTTTAATGCATTATTCATATATTGTAGGATTGACCGTTAACGCATATTTGATAGAATTTGCATTCAGAAAATCAATAATGCCTTCAAACCAATTACTTTCTTTGGGTTTTTCCAAAAATGCAACAAAATTGTGAGTTTCAGCAAACTTTGGGGTCGACATTGTGATGGTTTTTGTTGATTAAAGATGAAATTGAGTTAGGGTTTATGATTAGAGAGTATATCAAGGTGTAAAATCGATTGAAACCCTTAATCGAAGTATTTATGAAATCACCCTCAACATCATTAACTTAAACCGACAGCATTAACTTAAGCCTAACAGTATTAACTAACCCAGTAGTAGGAAGTTATGCCTGGCAGCATTAACTTATGCCTAACAGCAGTAAGTGAATGCCTAGCAGCATAAACTAGTACTGGCAATAGTAAGTTTATGCTTAGCAGCATTAACTTTGAGACACCAGCATTAACTCCAATTTCATTCCAAAAAGCATTTCCATCATTAATTTTGATTCTCACAAGCTCTCTTTCTGTTTTTAATCTCACAATATCTCTCATTTATTTTTCTCACCAATTTACTCTATCTATTTTTATATCACAAATCAAGAGCCCTAACAGATAGTTTGGTACAAAATTCCATCAATTCCTTTAGTTTCATGGTGTCCTCCCCACTTCCAAGTGTGTTAACTCTTAAGAGAGGTGGATCATAAGACTTGTTTAGATGCAATCTCAAATCAAATTTGAGCTTCTGCACCCCCCAATATGGTATCTTGGCACCTGAGACCACTACCTGAATCAGTTTCCTGAGGAAAAGACTCATTAAGTGTTGCCATAGATTGGGTCCTATTTATCTTACCACTGTCCTGCTCTGCTTCTAAGCTAGAAGCAGTAGTGGCAGCCCTTTCCATTATGTCTTCCCACTCCTTAATGACAGTCTCATCTATTACAAGGGGAATAGGTCCACTAGACTGAGATATCTCATCGGTCCTTTTGGTTTTCCTAGGTTTTTGAGTCTTTTTGGGTTAAGATAATGATGGAACAGTGATTGGTTCAAGATTAAATAGTGAGACAGTTGTGGATGTGTGTTGGGGTTAAGTGGGATTTCCTGACCCTTCACCCACTTTTGCTTGATTGGTTCAACATTTTTAATTTTGACAATAGTATTAAATGCAACTAGCAGCATTAAGTATACTTGCCAGTAGTAAGTCACTCTAACAGCACTAACTTGAACTTCATCCTTAGCTGCTGTTCCATTCCATTCCAAACATCCTTTCATTAATCAAGACTTTATAATTAACCTCCCCTCAATCAATACTTCATAGGTTAAGCATTCTAATACTTGCAATCAGATGTTGAAATCTGCTAACATCAAATGCCTTTTTGAGTAAATCAGCAACATTGTGATCAGTGTGAATCTTGATCACTTGAATTAATCTCTTCTCATATGAATCCTTGATGAAGTGATGTCTAATCTCAATGTACTTAGTCTTTGAGTGAAACACTAGATGCTTAACAATACAGATTGTGCTTTCATTGTCCATGAAAATCTTGATGTTCATAAAGTTGTATCCATAATCAAGCAATTGATTTTGGATCCATAACACATGTCCATAGCAATTTGCAGCAACAACATACTCTGCTTCAGTAGTGGAGTTGGCAACTATAGTATGATTTTTACATTGCTATAAAATCAACCTTCTTCCAAGAAATTGACAATCTCCTGTTGTGGATTTCCTGTCTAAGCTAGCACCAGCATAATCACTATCAGAAAAAGCCTCCAAGTCAAATGGTGAATCTCTAGGATACCAAAGGCCCAATTTAGGATGACCTTTTAAGTATCTAAAGATTCTCTTCACAACATGAAGATGTGAAGTCTTTGGTGTAACTTGGAACCTTGTACAAGCACAAACAACAAACATTATGTCAGGTCTAGAAGCTGTTAGGTACATCAATGATCTAATCATTAATCTGTATAAATGAACATCCACATTTGCAGCTTCTTCATCCTTGAGTAATGCTTTGTTAGCCTCCATAGGAGTGATGGCTATCTTCACAGTGGCAAAATCAAACTTCTTCAAAATATCAACCACATATTTGTCTTGGCTAATGAAGATTCCATCATCTTTTTGTTTTACCTGCAACCCTAAGAAGAAAGTGATCTCCCCCATAGAACTCATCTGGAATCTCTTGTGCATCATCTGTTCAAACTCAGTACATAAATACTTTTTAGTAGACCCAAAGATGATGTCATCTACATACACCTTCACTAACAGGATATCACCTTTATTCTTCTTGATAAATAAAGTCTTGTCTATAGTCCCTCTTCTAAATCTATTTTCTAATAAATAGGTAGATAAGGTCTCACACCAGGCACTAGGAGCTTGATGTAAACCATATAAAGCCTTTGCTACCTTGTAAACTTTGTTAGGAAACTCTAGATCTTCAAACCCTGGAGGTTGGCAAACATAAACCTCTTCTTCACATCCATCTGATAAACAATGAAGTTCATGAATGAGGCATAGGCTAAGAAAAGCCTAATTGCTTCAATCCTAGCAACTGGAGCAAAAACTTCATCATAATCTATACCCTCCTCTTGAGTGTAACCCTGTGCTACCAGCCTTGCCTTGTTTCTAACCACAATACCTCTATCATCTTTCTTGTTTTTGTACACCCATTTAGTACCAATGGCCCTCTTGCCATATGGTAACTCAACTAAAGTCCAAACCTTTTGCAATTTAAACTATAGAAACTCATCCTGCATTGCTTCTATCCAGCTTGGATCTGTCAAAGTTTGAGTCACCTTTTTGGGTTCTACTTCTGATAGAAAACAAGCAAACAGACAATTCTGAAAATCTTTATAGTTGATTCTCTGTTGCACTGAACTAAACATACTATGTTCAGTCACATTCTTTTTCATCCTTCTGGTTTGAGGTGCTGAATGTATATCTCCAATGATTTGTTCAAGTGGATGATCTTTGTGAACTCTTGTAGTTGGAATAGGACTGACAGGCATAGTTGTAGCCAAATTGTTCATGTCAGCCTCTACACCAACTTCTTCATCATCATCAGAATAGACAATCTCTTACAAATTAGGCATATTTAGATCATCAATACATCCATATACTATATTCTCATCAACAACATTATTTTCTATGTCGGCAGCATTAACAGTTGGACTAACAGTATTAATGTTGTTAGTGTTGTTGACATTTGCATCATGCTCTTGATTAACTCTTGGCTCCTCTGTATTTGGCACCTTACTATTTTCATTCTCTAGATGTTCAAATTCCATCTTTTCCTCCTCCCCTGATGGTTTGAATCCAGCATCAGGAGAATCCTTTGATCTTTTAGAGAGTGATGGATCAGATGTCAACAATGGTAGAAGTATATACTTTTGATCAAGTACTATCTTCTTTCCATCTTGACTTGCATCAATGTTTTCTTTGGTACCTGCATTACCATTAGTTTGATTCCCTGTAACAACTGGCTTATAATTCATATATATTGTTAGAGCATCTATATCAAAAAGCCAATTAGGTCCATTTCCTGCAATATTAGGTGTGTGGTTCTCTTCTACTATCCTAGTTCTACTGTTGAATACCCTATATGCTTTGCTATTGGTAGAGTATCTTACAAAGAACCCTTCATCAGCCTTTCCATCAAACTTACCTAGGTGATCTAATGTATTAAGAATAGTAACAAGACACCCAAATGGTCTCATGAAGCTTAAGGTAGGTTTTCTACCTAGAAAAAGTTCATAAGGGGTCTTGTTGTGAGGCTTGATAACTAACACCCTATTTTGAACATAATAAGCAGTATTAACTGCTTTAGCCCAAAAAGTTTTAAGTATTTCACTAGTTTCATCCTTAGTGGCTAAAAAGAAAACCCAACTAAACCTACTATAGTTCTCTGTGACAACTAGACAATACATCTTTTTCATTAGACTCTTTACAAATGTTGGCCCAAACAAATCCATATGCAACATTTGTAATGGTTGGCTGATT